>VXAL01000598.1:24489-54134 GCA_013399475.1 Chauna torquata | reverse complement strand
TTTTTTAAATTGTGGTTCTGAATGCAGTGAACCTTAAATAAACCTTGTTTATAGATATTGAAGTGGCCAAGAATTTTTATAATCTTCACAGTCATCACAGCTATAACTCAGATATATCCATGTTCAGGATTTGTGTGGCACACTGCTATTTTATTCTGCATTTTGATTTCACTTCAAGAACACAAGTGGAGTACAGAAGAAAAAAGACAAGTTAATTTTAGGAATTGATATTGATGCGAAAACAAACTTGTAGCTCAAATTCAGACTCTCACAATCTTAAGGGAATTTGGGGGGCTAACGTTAACGTGGGCCTTCAATGAATGCAAGTTTCAAGCATCATAATGAAGTTCCACTCACATCTCTACATAGCTTTCTTGAAACAGCTATCTTAAACTTATGATATATTCAGTGCTCAAATCAGCAACCTCAAAAAGGAACATCTACGCATTTCAGTATATCACTGTTTGCTCTTTTGTGTCTTCATTAAATAGGACCAAATATAATTTCTTTAGTTGGACAAACAGGAGCAGATAACGGGATACATAACAGTTATGTCCAACTCAAGAACAGAGGTGGCCACCCAGTGCACACAGGCAGCCTCTTCCTTTTAGGAACCTCAGTGCAAACATCAATACCTCATTTCTAGGGGGAAAAATTGTGGCAGAAATTATTCCAGTTTTTAAGATTGTGACAAATTCCTCTGTTTGTCAAAAAGCTTCTTCACCACTGAGGAACAACACTAAAAGTTCGCTTCAAAATTTAAAGAACAATGGAAGTTAAACTGAAAGTTTTCCTTTGATGTTTCAGACCTCATTCTACCACCTCCAAAGGCTTTCCTATGCCATTACAGATGTCAATGAGTCCATGGAGTCCACTGTTCTAATACCACTGCTGTGATGGTTACTATTAACAGGAGACATAAGAAAGGTCCCAGTATGTGCTGGTATAGCGTCAGCAGTGATCCCTCTAACTCTCAAACTAACCCAGAAGTTCCGATGAAGCTGATAAATGGTTTTACAAACCAATTCCTGCCCTTTCCTTATTTCTTTTGTGTTTTTGGCATCAATAGAAAAGGCAGGGCAGGGCAGAAGGGAAGTGGGGAATCTTGGTTCAACCAGTTCCTGCAAAAGGTTGAGCTTCCAGGAGGAGGGAAAGTTCTTTCCTCCAAGCAAGGCAAAGGCCTCTGTTCTGTGCTCTTTGTTTCTCTGGCAGGAACTGGTGCCCACAATGTATTTCTTTCCTGAGCAGACTGGGTATGTCCTTTCCCTTCCCACAGCTCCTTGGCCAAGCCTCCATTATGCTTCAGCATATCAAACCTTCAACAACCAAGTTTCCCTGTTATGCACAGACTAAATACTACAGAGTTAGGTAGTCACACCCACGCATCACGTGCCTGCATAGGAGAGTCTCCTAGCCCCACATATCTGGCCCTAGTCTGGCATGGAGAGAACACAGAGCCTGCTGAACTGACATCCTGTCACAACACGTACTGCCAAAACATTTCAGTCAAGCTCTGGTATATTCTATTACGCTGGCATAAATAATTACAACTCAGAGAAGAAAAGCAGCTTTTCAGCTGGTGCATTACAAAAAGGAAAATAACATTTTCCTCCAGAGCATTAAGCTTGGAAAAGATTATCTGCCCCCTCTACTGCTGGCTTTTATTTTTGAGAAAGAAGAAAAAGGAGAAAGTGCTGATGCTTTAGCTCTGCGGTGCTCCTCACAAACTATTACCTTCACGGGCTCCAGCCCCTCCAGAACTGCTTCCACTGCCCTTCATGTAAATGCAGTGCATTTCCCTCTCCCTTCTGATGTGCCTCTAGGATTTTAAACTAATCTGAGCAAAGTTTCTTGGATGCAACTGCTGGTGGTGGTACAGTTCCTGACCTTTTTCACCTTCCCTTTTGTCACTTGTTTTCAGCTTGCAAAAATCCCTACCCTTTATGCTCCTCCCTCTGCAAAAGTGTTTTTGAAGTCCATCTGAAGTGGGGGGAAAGGAGATATATGAATTCAGACTTTCTCTGTTCCTGAAAATGTCTTTTTAGTCTCTACTTTCCTGACTCTGCAATAACTCCTCTGCTGTTTTTTTTTTTCCTTCCAGTCTTCCTCTCTCATACAAATCTCGTAAGACAAAGATAGCCCCCATAAAAATAGACATCACACTAGTAAAATTTAGCTTCTGAAAATATTTTGTGGTGTTCTAAATTCATCATTGGTTTGGAGGACCTCATTTCTTATTGCGACACATGGAATTTCTCCTTGTAAGTCACATATGCAATGTGATATGAATGTACAACTTTATCAGAAAAGATTTCTTCTGTTATCGGAATAAGGTTCTGGAACCAAGCACGCGAAGTGGCCACTAAGAGATACTGAAAGCTTGCAACAGGATTATCATTGATACCAAGCAGTATCATCGTTCTGCAACACACAACATTTCCCTCTGAGGCATCTCACACTATCACAGAAAACGCTCACTAAATGATGATTGCTTTCACTTCAGTTCTGCTAGGAAATCTAACTTGGGAAAAAAAATTACTGGAACACTTCTAATGGGTTTTCTGATGGAAAAACACTCCACATGTAAAAATCAAAACATTTTGTGTGAATGTGTTGATTTCAACACTTTTTTTTTTAATAGGAACTGGGCAGATTTTCAGAAGAAACATATCTGATGTACTGCCAGCCTCACTGTCTATTGTTTAAGCTCAACAGCTGTCTACCTGGTGGCCTTCCAGAGTCCAGCTCCTGAGTATCCCACGTCTTGTATGCAGGGATCAAACAACACCGTACTCCTTATCCATAAGGGAAGAAAAAGCACTGTTCCATCTTTAAACCTGTCGGGCATATAAGACACAGAGACATTTTTTGCCCTCCTCCAGGCAGCTCCTTATGTAACTGTGCTGAGAAGCGTACAGGTTACACAGCAAGGGACTGCAGCATAAACGTATGCTCATATTGCCAAAGAGATGTGATCACAAATTATCACTAACAGCTAGCAGCAATTACCTATGTATTACAGCTTGCATATATACACAAATTCTTACTTATAATGTATACCAATATGCACACGCTTGGACATGCATACAGGTAAGTTTAGAGAATGCATTTCATCCTCTCCTGCATAAGAGGAGGTATTTTTGGTGCAGCCTTCCAAAAACTAAGCAAACGGTGTAAAGCAAAGAAGGTACAGAAGTTGGCATTATTTCCACTTAATCAGTATGAAATCATTACAGCTTTGCTATGAAAATGAAACAGCCCTAGTCATACAAGATACATCATGACACAGAAAAATTAGAAAACACTGTGAGCTCTGCACAGCAAGATTTGTAAGCCTGCCAGCAGAATCACAAACTCGCACAGCTCTAATTTGTCTAGGAAAAAGGGGTGTTTAATTGCTGTGCATAATAAACACACAAACGTCAGAGAGCAGCCATGGATAACATGCACAAGTAGATTCCAGCTGTATTGCTAAGGAAATACAAAAGTGATTTATTTTATATCTTGATGCTAAGTCCAATAAATCATATTAAAATAAAATGACCAAATTTCCCTAAGTGCTCAGCACTCAGCAGCTCTTGCTGGCCTCACTACTGAGCTCTCTTGGAAATGCATTCATTTCATTTAGGTATCTGCAGGGTACAGTGCCATGCAGCTTTACCTGAACTGCAATGGACTCCACAAGCAATAGCTTTTTAGTATGTTCAATTAGCCCATACAAAGCTGAGCACTAATGTAGTCTCTATGCTTCTAGTGCCTGAACAAGTTTATTGAGAGCTAACTCTGGTCAATCTTATCTCTGCTCCATGTGCAAATCCTCCAAGCATCAGATGATTGCTTTCAAAAGCCTGTCCAGTTTATGTTGCCTAATGACAGCCTCTGGGGACTAGCCCTTGTATAAATATCTAGTCTGAAATTCATCTTTGTTCTGCTCCTAGCTACAGCCAGCAGCCAGCATCACCAGATGCCTGATGCGTACGTGAGTTGGCTTATTATAACTTCATGTTTATATCTCAGAGTTTCTTTCTTTTCACCACAGAGTGAGTTGAGAGAATACAATGGAGCCAGTCTGCCGGAAAGGTTATGAAGTACCATAAATTTTGTTATGGGAAGGTCACCAATCTGCAACTAGCCTCACATCAATACTCTTCATATTTTCTTCTCAAGATAATTCTTTATTGATAGCTGGAGAGGAGAAGACATGTTCATGCAAACCATTCTGGTAGGCAGGGAAGAAGTTTTCTTTTGCTGGGGTGCTCTCCAAGCCACAATTTAGCCCACTGCAACTGTCCATCTCAGTGAATGCTTTAGAGTACGTTGTACACAAATGAAGTCACAATCTACTTTGTAAGAAATTTGGGTTTAAATTGTTTTTCTGTTTTCTAATCATTTAACCTTACTTTCCTGATAGGAATTCGTCTAAGACTTTATTGACTCTAATTCAGAACTTATAGATCTTGTCAAAGTGTTGATATTTTGACTTGACAAAGACAAATTTTAATTTAATAATCACTTCCTTGTTACCTTGCCTTCTCTGCCAGATTGGCTTCAAGACAAAACAAGAAGTAATCACTTTCATACTGAGATTACAAATCACTATCAATGGCTCAAGCAGTAGATGGCAAACCATTGTTACAGAGTTTTCTTCGAGGCTTTAGACACCTCTGATTTAACACTCTTCATAGGAATCTGTGTTTGTACATGGCATTCTTACTACCTGCAAACACCTTTTCTTTACTGCAGAGGATTTCCTATATTAAAGTCAACACAAAAATTCTGTCTGCAACTCCCCTAAAAAGTAATAGGGCAATCAATAAAGTAGAATATAATGTGATCTTTTTTCTACTTGTTTAAAGCACAGGATTTATGTGAGAATTGGACTAGTGTTTACCTGAATCAGGAAGGAAATTGCTGACTTGCAGGGTCTACTGAAAAAAATATTTATAAGTTAACCAGGTACTATGTGCTTGAAATTAATAGTAGAGATCAGATTCTGGCTTGCTTTCTTGGTCAAGTGTACAAGGCCCATCCTCATCCTCAGTGTCGTTTGTATAAATGTGAATAACATATTTAAGGTCTTCCAAGTCCTTCAGAATTTACATCAGCCTAACCATGAACAACACCAGAAAATCATAGTAGCCTATTTGCTTTTTCATTTTAACATTGGAGAGTCCCTGGTTTGAATAAAAACTGTGCACAACATTGAGGGCATTTCTTTCCATGATCACAGTGCGGAAAAAAAGATTTACCTGAACATGATATTGCCACAACAGATAATAAATAAATTCGTCCTTTGTTCTAGTGGAAGGCGCACAGCTGAAGAAAGGAGAGGCTTGGGACTTAGGATTATTTAGTGCAGGGGACTGTTCAGCCATCTGTCCATGAACAGATAGCATAGTCTCCCATTTGTGCTGGAATAATCTCTTCGCAACATCTTGCTAGATCAAGGTTGGTAATGAAAAACTGACTGAGAAGATAGTAACAGGAGAGAATATTACGATGCTAAGAATATAAAGACAGATACAAATGGTGCCTCCCAAAACTCTTGCATATTCAGAGTGAAAACATATTTATATTAGCTACTTACAGCTGGAAAATTTTCTTTGAACACCACAGAAAAAGTACTGCCACTCAAGTCAGTTAGCCAATAGGTAAAATATTCAACAAACTTTAAATGAAAGCATATTTCAGTATTTTGAAAAGTTATCAAAGTATACAGAATAAGACCTAGTAAGAAAAGCTGAGTAAAGCATTTGCCAGAATCACTCGTTAAAAAACTTTCATTAGCAGTTGTCACATCACAATGCACAGTAAGAAAAGGCATAAGTTTTGAACTACTTCTAAGCATACTAAAAAAAAAGCACAACGAAATATAATTCTATTGCTTAAACAGCAGTTAAGCTGCCACAAGAAATAAGAAATATAAATATGCATTTTTTTGAAGCAGATTTTTTTGAAACTTGGAACCTACAATTTCTCTGGGAACTGAAAGGTAATTGAGGCATTAGGGTGAGAAGATTCAGGCATTCAAAGCGTGAAGCCTATGTTTAATCTTATAACCTATGATTCAACTACAACCTATCTTCCTGGCACTATTTATATGGCAAATAAATCAGTGTTACGGGATTTACATAACTGATCTGTATAAGCAGCAAGTCAAAATAAAATGTTGCACTTCCTTTGTCAGAAATGGGAAAACACACACTTCCATTTTGCAACTTAGTGAGCAAACAGATTTAAAGCTTGCATCTCAGAGTATGTATGAATCACATCAGGTTGTGCGGTCAAATACATAAAGGGCTAGAAGTCTCCTAATGACTTTACAAGTCATCTTAAAGCCATTCAATTTAGATAACCTTTTCAGAATAATGGGTTCTAAAGCTGCAGTTCAGCACAAATCTGGCAATTTTACTGCACAGAACATCCACATCTTTGAGAAATGATCAAGGAAAGATTAAACCACTTCACAATAGGATAAACTATTGCTTCAACTTGCAGTTTTAAGTGAAGTACTATCAAGATCATCTTGAAGAACCCTACTTTAATATTTAGATTCTCTAGTACCCAGAATGCTGCTTTAGGTTTATCAAATTTACAATAAGAGAGAGAAGGGAGATTTACTAAGTCAATATTGCTTGCTAAACTACATTTCTCAGGCTGACTTACAAGCACATTATGCTTTATAAATTAAACTGGACTGTCAAGATAAATGCATAGGCAATACAGTGCCATTTGTAAGTAAATGCCTCTTTATGTTTAAACAGGTTCTTATAGACTAAGAGGCTGAATCTCTTTTTCCAACAACTTTATAAATCTATAAGCCAAAGGAATAAAATGAAAAAGAAATGGGCCTTAGGTCTGTGTGAAGGATTGATGACTCAGACAGTACTAAGTGTACCAGAAATGATTATTTTTCTTGTCTTTAGTTGGCTTTCTTCTAATCATCATAGGAGGATGGGAGTGGAGACAAGACAGAGGAAGGGAATAAAGAAACAGCAATTTTAACTTTTTAATCCTTCTTCTAGAAAAGATTGCCTTAGTTACCTGCATATCATGAGACATAGATAGCACTAACTCAGCAAATTACTTGTTCTGCTGGATATGCTGTGCTTACTGTGATTCACCCTGCCACTTACAGTGAAATGACACCCTATTGCAGTTGCAGAATGGCTACAGATTAAAATTGCAGAAACATTCACCAATTATCACTAGTGAGAAGGGAACATCAGTTTGTAAACTACATAGTAACAATCTCTTAACCCAGTCCCAAAAGTCTGTGATTCGTCTCTACCCATTCAGTGAAATGCTTCTGCATTAAGACACTACTATGAATCAGAAGCCCATAAACATGCAGCAGGAATGAATCAGCAACACACATTCTTCAAATCCTGCAGCCCTATGTGTGGCTGGACTGTGGCAGTTCCACTGCAGGCTGGTCTTTGCCTGGATGATGGAGAGAAGTTTTTAATTTCTTTCTTAATCTACCAAATTAATACCTGAAATAGTTATTTCTGTCATCTGTTTTAAAGTGCTGTAGCCATTCCAATGGGCAAGCAAAAATCTTTGCAGCTGTAAAACTCATAAAAGGCACTAAAGCCATCGTTCAGTGCAAAGTGAAGCCAGGGCCAGACAAGTACAGGTGATTTCAAATTCCATTTTCAAAGATGGTAGACTGCTGTTAAAGCTAATGATTCATTCTCTGGCATTTAGCACCATTCAAGAACATACCACACAGCTTGTTTACAATCTCTGCAGAAGATACAAAAAGATATACGTAAGCATTTATAATGACACACTGTTTTACGCTCGGCAAGTCAATACAGATTCACAGTTTGCAATGTATAACTCATTAGCTGTAGGCTGGTACAGCACATCCTGCCTTATGAAACACTAACAATACAAGCTATGGAACCTGTGAAATTAAACACTGTCTGTATATAAGTCTGTCTTCCCAGCTCAGGAGCATGGGAATAAGACACTGTCACAGAAACAGAGCAAAACTTACTCGGCTGCAACTGCCCAGAGGGCAGCTCTTCAGAAATCCTATAGGGCAAGTTATTTAAATAATACATCAAAACTAAATCTGTAAAGCCTTAAATCCTAAGCAAAAGATTTTGATTACAAGGAACCCCCATACAACAGATGCGCCCTGTGCAAACTGTAAACTTTTAATACCGAAGTAGCCAGATGAAGTGAAAGTTTACGCCTGCCAGATGAACTGCCTGTTGTATGGTTGCCAAGCACAGAAAGGAATTTCAGGATACGACTGTGGCTTAATTACTGCATTGGGTTTACATGCCCAGGGGCAGCGGGGCCTGTGTGAGGAGAGCAGGCTCCAGGCCCCGCCCAGGGCACACCACATAAGTAACATTCCTGTTTAACCGTATATTTAAATAAAGTTGCCTTTGCACTGCTCCCTCCGTCCACATGTTTTCATAAGCTTTGTCCAGAAAGGAGTACAGATTAAAAAATGGGTATCCCTGGTCTGTGTGAAGACGTGAAGTAGAAGGTAACATGAATGGTTTTACCCAGAATACTACGAGAAAGTGAAACAGAAAGGGTTTACGTTTTCAAAACACATTATTTTCCTGACTCCATAACGGCTCCCAAGAAATGGTCAGCCACAGAGTTTCCAAGAGAAGTTAGTGCGATTTAGTGAAAAGTCAGTGGAGGATTTGGCTAGGCCTTTGGGGAACAGTAGTAATTGTAAATGTCACTATCATGTGAGGCCTAGACAGAAGAAATAAACACAAAATAAATTATTGCGTATTACAGTGAGGCTGAGAATTTAGAAAAAAAGTAATATTTTTTGTATGGTCTAGAATATGACAGTGGCTTTTGTTACATCATTTATACAGTTATGGTTTACCTGAGTGACCTAGCAGAAAAAAAGAGCTATCTCGCACTCAGATTTGAACAGAAAGCAGAGCAAGAGTCCACTGTCTTGTATTGTTGTTGCCTCAGCTGTCAAAGACCTTTACAATGCACACTTAACATCTTCTAATCAGAATATCTTGACTGAGGAAACTATCTGCAGAAGCTACTTTTCAGAGTGGAAATGTTATCACAATTATATCTAGGGGATGCATGGAGAGCACTGATCACGAACTAGAAAGTAAGAAACACGAGTTTGTCCTGAATTTTTTTCCTTCTCTTCTGTCTATTGAGAAAAATTTAGCCTGACCTAAATCTTCAGTACAAATACACTTGGTCCTTCGGCAAGTAAAATACAAACATAAGTGCCTCTACTAACTTTCGGACCGAGTTAAATTCTGACTGTACACAGCATGTTGTTCAGCACTCTCAGATGCCAGGTGCTGATTTACTGGAGGAGAATGGGAGAGAATAATGCAATACTCCCACAGCACAAACTGGTGGGGTGTATGACTAGCGTAGGAGCTGCAGAACCCACCAATCCACGTCTGCTGCTGGACACATCTGGTACAAGGGATGCACTGCCATTATAAAACAGCATGCCATAACGCAGCCTGGCAACTCCTGCTGCAGAAGGGTTTTGCTGCTTTGTTCAGCAGCTGCCCACAAGTACACAAAAGTCTTCCACATGGCATTCAGAAACTATGACAGTAGGCAATAAATGATTGATAGATAGATAGATAACAAAGTGGTCAACTAACTAGATAGAGAAGCCAACTACAGATAAGCAGTCCAGAACCAAAATCAAAAGATACTCAATTAAATTGGTGTTTTCATTTGAAGAGGCGCTAGTTTGAAAAAAACTATAGTGAGGTCACTGTAAATAGTCAGCTGTAATTGAGAATGGAATTTGGCTGTTATATCCAAATGAAAATGAAGAAACAAGAAACCATGAAGGAGCAGTTCAGTATTACAGGCGAATTGTCAATATAGCTTAGAAAGTTGCCGGAGATGGGCTTAAAACCATTAAATTTGTATGGTTCAGGCTTATGTCCCCCCTTCCGCCCCCAACTGAACAGTAGTGAGAAAATACATATACTCTGACTGATATTTTTTAAAATGTTGTCTCTCTTCTAAATAAATGCTTTGACCCAACGTTGGATGAATTGCAGACACCGAAGTTAAGTACTTAGGTCTGACTGTCCAATTCTAAGGGCAAATATGTGGTGCAAATGTTCTGATTTGTGTTGGAACATCAAGCATAGCCACACACAGTAACTCTACAATACAGCTTGTGCCTATGAGAAGACAAAGCTTCCATTTTTAAAATTTCTTTCTGCCCCATCAATTAAGTATTTGATCTTCTTGTAAGAAAGAAAAAATCCTTACTGGAACAAGTGCTCAGATGGAACTGAATGTTGTTTTTTGTTGTTGCATGGACTATACGGACATCCCCAAAGACAAGATTTCTATCAAGTGCCTGTAAGAATGGACTTGCTTTTATTTGTCTTTTTGGACAATTCATCAAGAAATTGAGCTTTTTTCCTAGTGTTTTTGTTTTACTTTATGCACTTGTTATGACACCCGATGAATATAAAACATTTCTGCATCCCCTCAGCCTAATTGTGTTTAGATTTCAGTCTGTTTTAATCAAGGCATTTTCACCCAGTACATAACTCCCTCAGTAGCAGTTCTAGTTACAAAGAGAGGAGATGAGTGGTCCCTTCGTAGAAGGCTACATTCATAATGATCTGTGGAGATGTCGGTTTTCATCTACTGCCCTTTGATAAGGAAGCAGAGATTTCCCACTTAGCTGATTAAAACTGAGTGACTGCATAACCTTATAATAATCTCATCTATTACTCAGACGAAATGGTTACCTACTGCATCATAGTGGCTAATAAGAAAAAAGGGCTCCTTTCTGTGTTGAGGTTTTGTAAATTGTCTGCTCTACCATATTTAGTTCATGGTTAACTTATGCAAGATCATGTCTCTGCCTTCATGTTTTTCCCTGTAGTAACACCACCCAATCAATGGGAAACATTTTAAACTGTCCACAGTTCACAGAACAATTTGGTAAGCATAAAACAAGGCTTAAGATCACTACAATACTTTAAGGTAGCTATGGGTAGCCCATCTTGCACTGCATTGTTTCCAGAAGCCTACGAAAAAATCTGAAGAGCACTATTAGCATTTTCTAAAGACACCATGTTATCATTTTCTTGTGATCAGATTCTCCCACAGAAGTCACTGGAAAATTGCACAGGGCAGAATATAAGTCAGCAAAAGGTAGGACATGGGAATCTACCATTGCACAGCAGGAAGACCTATTGCTGCAATTTTCCTCAATGGCCAGGATGGTATCTGAGTCTTCTGGTAGTATATGGGCCATATTGGCCTGTTGACAACAGTTGTGTTGATAAACTGAAGATGCAACTTTTTTTTTTTTTTTTGCTGAGAAAGTCTTTCAATTTCCAGACAAAAAGAAAGGAGAGGGATGCCTCCTTTCCTTTCTGAATAATCACAGAATCAGCTAGGTTGGAAAAGACCTCTGAGACTGAGTCCAACCTATGACCTAACACCACCCTGTCAACTAGACCATGGCACTAAGTGCCACATCTGGTCTTTTCTTAAAAACCTCCAGGGACGGTGACTCAACCACCTCCCTAGGCAGCCCATTGCAATGCCTAATCACCCTTTGTGTGAAGAACTTCTTCCTAATGTCCAACCTAAACCTCCCCTGGTGCAGCTTAAGACTGTGTCCTCTTGCTGTATTGCTAGTTGCCTGGGAGAAGAGACCGACCCCCACCAGGGTCTCTCCTGAGCCTCCTCTTCTCCAGGCTAAACAACTCCAGCTCCCTCAGCTGCTCCTCACAGGGCTTGTGCTCCAGATCCTTAACCAGCCTCATTGCCCTTCTCTGGACACACTCTAGCACCTCAACATCCTTCCTAAATTGAGGGGCCCAGAACTGGACACAGTACTCAAGGTGCAGCCTAACCAGTGCCGAGCACAGGGGAATAATCACCTCCCTAGTCCTGCTGGCCACACTATTCCTCATACAGGCCAGCATACCATTGGCCTTGGCCACGTGGGCACACTGCTGGCTCATGTTCAGCCTGTTGTCATGAATCTTCTTTCGTCCAGAATGAAGAAATCTACCTTTCAGTTATCCTGCCCTAAATCCCTCATCAGCTGCCCTTGCCTGTTTTTGTAACATGGCATACCCTAGTGCAATAGCCAAGGCAAGAGCTGCCAGTTGCAAGGATCCAAAACTGGATCAAAACTGCAAGGATCACACCCAGAAAGACCTGCTCATCTGCAGCCTGTTACAAAGCTCATCCTGGGATGAAATCTTTATTCCCTTGAAATTCTGCTTTACCTCATACCCTCTGGCTAGAGCTACTACAAAATTTACCTGGTGATTGTAAGACAGAATTGAAACTCTTCCCTCTGCAAGAATTTTGAATTAGCTCAGGTATTATCATACCCACTGTCAATGAGGTAAGACTTCACTTATATGCAGCCATTCCTGGTGGGAAGGACTGCTTTGAAATTTAATTTGTGTTGCAAGGTAGTACAAACAACATTATGTTTGTGGCATAGTAAAGAAATCATGGAGATCCTTGGTTAGCAGCCTGGGATCAGATCAGAATTATCAATTTGCTACTTGTAAGGACTGGGCTTCTGACCTACAGCAAAACATAAACAAGGACTTTCTTAATTGTGGTGCCCTTTGTTACTCAGTTTTCAAACATCTTAGCCTAAAAGTAATGAGATACTCTTGGCATGTATGGGTGGCCACACGAAAAAAAGTCTTATGCATCAATATATTTGGAGTTCTCTATTTCCTAAAAGTGCCTGAGATTTCTCATCTTTAATATTCTGATACCTTTGAAAGTGAAAACTAATTATGTCATAGTGTTATTGTTCATGCTGTTTGTACAGTTTCTAGCAATATGGAAACTGTAATTTTAAGCCACAGTCTCCATAAGACCCCCAGAAATCAGGAGAATCCTTGCTTTCCACTTCGTGTTGTATTAAGATACCAGAATACCTGGGGATAGGAGAAAACTTGGCCTTATCCTGTCCAGCTCAAATTTTGCCATTAAGTTCTGCAGACAGAGAGAGAGAGTGCTTCAGTGATAACAAATGTTTTGTATTCATATGAAACGCAGGAATACCAGAGCTCTCTATATATACCCTGAAACATTTCCATAGTGGCCTTTATATCTTATTAGAATTGCTTGTGTAACAAAAAGTAGCTCTTTAAAGTCCACGTCTAAAAAGTGATGCTGTTCAACAGAACATTTCAGCTATATATATATACACACACATATATATGCACAGATATTACACTGCAATTCAGAGATGCAAATTTCTGATTCTTATGACAGAATTATCTAACACTGGTGCTGAGATGGCAGTTTTAATTTCTGTTAAGATATAAGCCATCTTGAAAGGGCAAAAAATACATAATTCTTGATTAAGTTGAAACTGCTAAACAGTTTTTAACTGTCCAGTTAATAGAAGTAGAAATAGAATCTATAAAGGAATAGCTATAGAACCCCAGTGTGCATCTCCTAGGTGGGTGCTTTCCCGTTTTCCAATCTAAGGTATCTTCCTAGAGTGGCCTAAGTCCTCTTTCAAAGGGTAGAAGAAGTCTAGTCCAAAGTAAAGGTTTTATTTTCTTACAGAAATTTGTATTTTTATTACTAGACTTTTTGCTAGCAGAATGCTCTTTGTTTCACTGTCTTTTTTTATCTTTACCTCTTCCTTAAAAATAAAATCATAGTAGGTCGATATCTTGCGGTGATACAAATAAATCCATTCATTACCTAGTACCAGTTTCCAAAAGCTGAATTGATTCACAACAGGAATGCTTGTGATGCACCTGGAAAGGCTGTATCTGAGGCAGATGCAACTGCAGGACCACCGACATCTCCAGACTGCAGAGATCCCTTACAATGTAGGCAGCTAAGCATTGTTTATAGAAGCACTTACCAGCACAGCCTTTTTACTTCCAGTCCCATATCTGAATCTTCTTCATTACACAATGATGTGACCATTCTCTGTCCATATTTTCTAGCAGAGTTTAAGTTTTTTTTTAACCTGTCTACATTTGAAAATACTGGATTTTTTTTACTCTTTAAATATTTTTACTCCTTACGTTATGTCAAATTACAGGACAACATATTTTTGAGTATCCACTATTACAGTCTGAGATTTGCTCATCTAGTATAGTAATTTTTTTTTTCTGGCTGCTCTGTTGACAGTTAAATAAATAGAGCCCAAATTTCTCAAGTTTCAAAGTTATATTTTTGCATGAATGAGGTACAGAAGTTATCCAGGTGTGTCTTTTGAACACTGAGGATCCAAAACTACGGTATTTGTCTATGTTATGTATATACTATAAGCATGCTCATATTGTTATCTTTTACCCAGTAGAGTGATGAACTACTCAGTAGAGGTGCAATGAACCTTTAACTGCTTTTGCCTTCAGAACACCCATCTGAGTGTAATATCACCTCCATTTGCATGGAGGCGATCACAAACTTGAAAATATTTTCATGTTATCTGCTTTGTTAAACTGACATTGATAGGAGCTGTTTTACAGTTTCAAAACACTTCACAAGTAAAAACTGATAAGTGAAACATCCCTTTTTACTGTGTAAGGGAAAGCATTTTTTTTTTTTCAAAGAGCAAAGTTCTGAAAAATTAGCCACATAATCTCAAATAGTTACTGACATTACTCTTTGCTAAAATGAATCATTTGGCCTCAAGCAATGCTGATATTGGGGAAATATCATTAACTAAAGAAAAACCACACACCGTTTCTGGACTGCAGCTCTACTGATAAGAGAAAGAAGAAAGCATTCAGAGTTTGGCTTAGAAGGACAGGATGCTTAAGGGGCAGCTGCGCCATGGCCCCTTCTGCTGACATTCCCCAGGCAGAGAAACCAGCTTGAGTCCAAACCTCTATTATCAACCAGGCAGTACTTCCACATCTTGTCTTCTAGTATCCCAAAATTCACACATACAGTTACAGATAAAGGGGTCATCTGAGATTCCAGGTGGGGAGAGGAGGGAGGAAAAACATGCTGCCGCATCTCATCTTGCACAGTATTTTAGCTTTATTTTACTTCATCTGTTGAATCTCCATCTGAATAATAGTTTCACAACTCAAGCACAACTCAGACTCATTTAATTAAAAAGTGGAAGTATCATTCTGTGTATCAAAACATATCGCCTACCTTGTCTTTCAAGCCAACTACCTAAAACAAGCTACCACCCCTGAAAAAAATCACTTATCCGCGTTTGCTTGGATACCACACGAACAATGACATAACGCTGCCATTACACATAGCTCAGTCAAAGTACCCAAGGTCCTTTTAAAGCTGGCATGTAAAAGCACAAAGATATCCTAGACAAAATAAATTCAAAGAAATCTGCTCAACTGATGTCTCAGAGTTTACCTCTGTTTTCTTGTGCGTCTCTTTGCAGAAGGGAATCAGCTAGGACCACACATCACCTTAATTAGTGCTGTTCTCAAATCTACAAAGATGACAGGTATATTTTTCAAAGGCAGTAGCTTTAGGTAAATAAAGGTATGTGTACAGATGAAAAAACATGGAAGAAAAAAATTGTGAGGAATTTTGACAGAGCTGTATGTGTTTTAAATAATTATGGAAAGTTTAAATCACAGTTTGAACTAGCATTCACTCGAGCCATACCTGGACTACTGCATAGATATGTTTGACCATATAACTGGTCAGAGAATTGGTTCAGAAAACTGAATGCAAAAGAGGGTCATGGTATTTAGTCTGTTGCACAGGAAAATTTTCATGATGATTTTAATTTTTTCATTTGACAGGTCTGTAATTACCTTCCAAAAGATGTAGTGAAATTAATGAATCAAATGGAAGGAACATTGCTGAAAGTATCTTAGAAAACATGTTTAAGACTTGGGAAACTACCTCAGGCAAGCTTTATGGGTTACACTCAGCAGCCTTCAACATTTGAGGACTAATTATGCAAAATTTTAGCCAGGGAATATATTTTTTGAGCTGATGGAAGATCAGACTTCATTATTGGAGGAAAATAGGTCTCTTTTTATGGTTAAAAACAAACGAAAAACTCCACCCAACCCAGTGGCAACAATTAGGAATCATTCCTTTGTCAAGTGTCGATTGTCATTCTCTTATATAAACAGCATCTCTCCAAATTAGAAAATAAAGGAGCAGGATCCCTTTGCTTCATATCAGCCTCTCTGTTCCTATTGGGAGCCATGATGTCCACTGAGCTCAAGAAAAATATCCCCACATGGAATACAGGTGCTGCGACATACTATTCTATTTCCCCCTCCCTTTGTCCCCAAATCCAGGTAGAACAATTGTATTGAAAAAGCTCTCAGGCTTCTATAAAGTGTGCTAGCCATTGGTACAACTGTTTTAACTGGGAAACAAAGACAACTGCACTTAAATGAAAAGAAAATGTTTTGTTTTCTGCATTACCGGATAACCAAAAATTTGAGGCCTTTGTTATATATAGCTCTGTGTTCACAAAAAATATAGCTCTGCTTTAACACAGAATATTGAAAAATAGCTTTCTGTGTTCATTGGTGGGAGTTTTGTGTTTTTTCAACATCCTGGTTTTGCAGAAAATTTCTCTCCAATCCTTCTCTTAGAGAGGTTTCCTACTAGGAAGTCCACCGTCATTCAATCTCCATGAAACAGTCTGTAAATGCATTACTAATTAAGACAAACTAAATGACGGATTAGTTATTAATTTGCACTTTTCCGTGACAATTTTATATCAATTGAATGCATCATATTAATTAAGTCAAAATTAAATTAGCTGTTGGAAGGAAAGGTTAAAAATGAATTACTTCATGGCGTGTTTCATAAAATACTTCAAGGAACACTGGACTGAATGAATAAACTTTACCCATATTATGTCACACCTTCGTGAACATGAAGAAAAGTCTGGTAAGAAGTAGAGGTTTTTAATCACAGAAAGCACAATAAAGTTTATGTGACAGGAATACTTAGGATTTAACTCATGGTTGATGCAATTGTGGTTATCTGATCATTAAAATATCAGTAAGAAATTTACTAGATTAAATAGGCTCAGATAAAGGGTCAAGTATATCAAATCCAACGACTCATGGCATTCTTGCAAGATGGTTTACATAGTAGGTCTCATTGTTTTCTACCTGTTAGTACAAAACACAAAATATACTGGAATTTTCATCTACCTTGGTGGTAGCGCTCTTCAAGTTTTTGCATTCCCACAAAACTAAGAAGTATCCATCCTGGACAATTCCACAAAGGCCAATGCTGCAAGTAAATCAAGTTGCGTTTAATTGCCAAAAATCATAATGAATCATGCAACAGGAGCACAGGACCCACCTAGCATCCTACACATTTTTAATCTAAATCTTATTATAACGGTGGTGAACAAACAGCATCACCTTCAAGTCTTGACAGCTGTTATTAAACCAGACTTGCTGAATGTTACATTTTTGATTCTCTTTGGTTAATGACATGATATAAAAAGAGTTGACCCTCCCAGCATGGTGCACTTAGGGGCCAGGTACAGATTCATAGAATGGTTTATCGTAGAATGGTTTGGGTTGGAAGGGACCTCAAAGCCCACCTGGTTCCACCCCCCTGCCATGGCAGGGGGGCCTCCACCAGCCCAGGCTGCCCAGGGCCCCATCCAGCCTGGCCCTGAGCACTGCCAGGGATGGGGCACCCACAGCTCCTCTGGGCAGCCTGTGCCAGTATCTAAGCACCCTCATAGCAAAGAATTTCTTTCTAATCTGTATCTCCCCTCTTTTAGTTTAAAACTGTTACCTCTTGTCCTGTCTTTACAAGCCCTGGTAATAAAATCTCTATCTTATAAGCCCCTTTATACACTGAAAGGCTGCTATAAGGTCTTCCTGGAGCCTTCTCTTCTCTGAGCTGAACAATCCCAACTCTCTCAGTCTCTCTTCATAGGAGAGTCCTCTATTCATTTTTGGGTCTTCCGGACCCACTCTAACAGGTCCTCTCCAATAGCAGCTCCATATTACAGCTCAGACCCCTCACCAGATCTGCTGGCTAGCAGGACAGTTTGATTAAATGCAGATTAGTTATATCACAATTTTTATTCCTCTTCTAGCAAATGCACATGCATTTGCCCTGTGTGACCAAAGGAAGATGAGACTATCCTATTGCAAACTAATCTGGTGCTGCATACACATTTCTGCAGAGGAAAATAAATCACTGAAGTACAACTTCTATGTAATATAAATGTGCTGCTCCCCTTAAAGAACAGAAGTACAAACACTTCACATTCTGGGTGACAGAATGATACCCTTGAAAAAGAAAACTGCAGCAGAGGATATTGAACATAACTAAGTATACTGAATGTTAAGTGTTGTTCCATCTAAATACAGGTAAAAGAATAGTTGCTTGACAGCACAAATTTCATTTTAAAAAGGAAACCAAGCTATCATCTGCCACAATTTTTAACATGGTATTTTCTCACCTTTTACAACAGAATTTTTCAGAAGCTCAGGCATTAGTTTCACTGATATATTTCCTGTCCATCACAGATACATTTTCCATTTTGCCAGTGTAAAATTGATTACGAGTGATGGTCCTGACATCTATATATATGTTACCAAGAAAAACAGGCAACCTCTTATACATGCATTGCAAATGATGCTATTATAATCCTTATGCATTAATGCAGACAGGGATGGCATGTGAAGTTAACAATAAGAAATATAATCCTGATAGGTACAATGAGCATGTTGCTGATAGAACACCAGAAGTCTTCTCACAAATATTCATAAAACCACCTCATTCTTCTCTTTGCGAATGCTCCTTTAAATACTCTAGCCACAGAGCCTACAAATCAGTTAGGTCTTCCACCAGTTAGACAAACAGCAAACTTGTATTACTTTGTAAGCGAGGGTGCAAACAAGAGGGAGCCAGGCTCTTCTCTGTGGTGCCCAGTGCCAGGACCAGAGGCAGTGGGCACGCACTGGAGGTTCCCTCTGAACACCAGGCAGCACTTCTGTGCCATGCAGGAGACAGAGCCCTGGCACAGGCTGCCCAGAGAGGTTGTGGAGTCTCCCACTTGGAAACACTCAAAAGCCATCTAGATATGGTCCTTGGCAAGGCTGTAGGTGTCCCTGCTTGAGCAGGGGGGTTGGACAAGATGACCTCCAGAGGTCCTGTCCAGCCTCAGCCATTCTGTGGTTCTATGAATTCACCTTCCCACCCTCTACTTCATTTTGGTTTTCCTTTGTGTGTTACCAAAAATAGCCCAGGTTGAAAGCCCTGAGCTTTCATCCAAACTGAAAACAAGTATTTCTTGGGCTCTTTGCTTAAACTGGGGCTAAGCTGAAAACTGCAATTAGAATGCAATCATCAGGTCTGAAAACAATATATGATAGTCAGAGGATAAAAAACTAAATTCTCCCAACATATCTAAGAGAAAGTTAAGGGTTGAGCTGGTCATGGCTTGCAAATGGTTGGGGAAGCTATTTATAATACCAGCTCTTAATCTAGCACAGAGAGGCACAATGATTTTCATTGTTCACAAGTTAAAATGTGACAAATTCAGAGGAGCAAGATGTCATGTAACCAATGACTGGCACAGACTATTAGACATGTGGAAGTTTCTCTATCATTTAATGTTTTTTAAATCAACTCTGGGTATCTTTCTAGGAAATATGCCAACTCTTCAAGCAAAACTAGAGGCTTGCCTTGGCAGTGACTGGGTTGGTCTCTTTGACCAAGCTGTGTCAGAGCTCCAACTAGATGTATACAGTGTTTCACTCTGGTCTTAAATTCATTTTTCTGAAACTTCATATGAGGATATGGAAGTTTAATTAAACAGCCTCCGAGAGCTTCTGAGACCCCACAAAAGAAAAAAATCATTTTTTTAATTGTAAAACTATTTTGTACTTTTTATCATGCTGAACGTCAGACTCATGTTTACAGTATGATAAGCTCTGAGCAATGATTATCAGAAGAAAGTCAGCTCATAGTAGAAATGATGCTAAAGTCTCTGGTATCATAAAAAAACTGAAAGATAACATTATTTAAATGAGAAGCAAGCTTGGAATCAAGAGCAATATTAAAAGTGGAACTGGGTTAAAAAAAATAATACAGCACAAAATTTGGCATGTCTGGAAATACTTTTGTATTTCCCTAATCCTGAAAAGTGCATAGTTCTTAAAATACGCTTAATGGCTAAAACGTTAGGTGCTTAGGATCAGCCCTAAACATAGAAAGAAGCAATTTTGAAATTGTCAGCTTGAGCTCAAAGCAGCTTGATTAAAGAGTGCAATTATTATTTCCTCTTATCCTCCAAATAATAGAATTTATCAGAGGACTTTGTCATCAATACGTGTAGTACAAACAATAGGAAATGAATCTATCTATCCATCGCTGATAAACAAATGTAGAGGAGATACATTTTGTCTTGCTCATAATTACAATGCTCAGAACATCTTCCCCATTCGAACATACCATTACTCCATTTGCCTTACTGAATTCTGTGCTTTGCTTGGAAATTAAATCAGGTCTTGAATTTGAAACCAGGACAATATTGAATACCAAATCTATCAAAAAGTGCTGTCTCCTTAACTGAGCAGAAATTTCCATTTTCCCCTCAAACTATTAATATTAAGATACAATCAGAAGGAGAGGGGGGAAAAAAAAACACAACCCTGAGCTTTAGAATATATCTCTTTGCTGAATAAGTGACAAAAAGTTAAAAGCAGTAATTTAGGAAACTTAAATGTGACAGCGTGTGATAGATGTGAGTTGGCAAGGCAAGAAAATGAGAAACATTAAAATCATATATTAGAATAGATCAAGCTCTACATACCAGTTTATGTCAGCAAATTTCTTTTGATATGTCAAGTCCCTATAGGGCTAGAATTCAAGTATACTTTGAAGATATATTTTAAAAAGAATATGTTTATGTTTAGAAACTTAATAAGGTCATGTGTGTATGAAAACCAAAGAAAAATAAAATTGAATGCAATATTAAGTTCACTGCAAGGTTTCTCACTGTGCAGCATTTCTAGTGTTTTTCCTGTTCTTCAGAACATTGCAGATTCTTTTACTGATATAGTCTTCTGCTTTCCCAGGTACCAAGCAGAACGATATAAAAGGCCATATGGGATTTTATCCCCAGCCATTGCTTATCAAAAATTTTACCAAGTCAGTGTATTGCAGCTTGCTCAAAGGACATCAAGCAAATTGAATTCAGGTATGCTCCATCTTCCACAGGATGCTGTCAAAGGCCTCGTCACTACCAGCAGGGGAACAGAAACCATATTCTAGTCAGCACTAAGCCACAGCCAGACATTCATAGGGAAGCTGAATCCCTATGCCTAGCTAGAATCCATAATATTGCAGAACAGAAGGTCACTCGGTTATAAATAAATAGATGTACATTGAATCCTTGCCACCACTCCATTTTAAATACCACAGTGTGGACTAGCAATTACTTGTAATAGCAATAATTCTGCATCTGAGATGCTATCATTAAAATCAGAACAAGGACTGTTTGCGTATTTTCATACAGTAACATCATAATGGGGTTGCCATCTTGGTACTAGTAATGTGGATATAATGAAAGAAGTAATGCTTTGTGATCAGAAATTGGACAGTCCAAAGTCTGAAAAACAAAAGAAGAGTAAAGTGCTGTCAGCCACATGCAGCTCAGTTTCTCCACCACCATCACAGCAGAGATACAATGATAGTATTTCAGCACTGAAAGAGATTCCTCTGCCAGCAGGGATAGCCTCCAGAAGTTGAGTCTGCTCAGTACAAATACTGTTTACACTCCCTGTGGTGCCTACCACTGCTACTTCTATGTACGTCCAAGATGCATGGTAAGAAGTGGACAAACAGGGAAGTAAAACACTAAGATCATTATTCCTCCCTGCAAGATATCCCAGGAGGTTGGTAGCTGGATCAGGGAACTTAAGTTTTATTGACCCCTAGGGAAGTGCTTGTGTTTTGCATCATTCTGGAGGGAACTGAGTATCCCAGTGAAACCCTGAGCACAACCCTCATCCAGCCCTAGTGTGGTGCATATCAGACACAAGAGGTGCAGCTGCTGTAGAGGACTGTGCCTCTATGCCGCATGATGGCACTGGCAATGACGTTAACACAGCAGTTCAGCCTCCTGCATCTTTTAGCCGTGGAACATAATCAAGTATGATTACATGTTTGCATTCACAGAAAGATTATCAGATTCCCTCTCTTCTTTCCCCCTTTTTAAATTAACAGCTTAATACATGTGCTTGTACTTTGCATCCTGGTGGATAAATAAACCACCTGCCTGTGTATGAGCACGTTTATAGTTTATACATACACAAAGAAAATAAGCGCATGTGAAATGGCTTTCTTCTTCCTGACTGTGAATGGATCTACATAAAGCCATTTGAAAGACTGATGTTTGACAGCATTGTAAAAAGGCACAAATGCTTAAATGATTCTGAATCAAAGGTGAGCCAAAGGTAAATAGCATCTAGAATGACAGGGTGGCCCATATACTCCCTCCGCAGCCACCCAGACCCAGCTGCAGCTCCAAAACCATCAGCACAAGTGCCTGTGGACTCTGCCAGGAAGCCAGATGCCATTTTCTGGAAAATGGTGTTCTACAGCCTGGCATCTGGTAATTGTGATGACCAGCCAGTAACCATGAGGGGAGGGGAGGGAGATATATTTTCTTCAGTAAATGGTACTCCAGTGAACAATAAGCAACTGATTCCCCCCATTTAAAAATGCCATTCTAAAGAAAGACACACACACAAAAAAGGAAAAAGACAATGCACAGAGTCTTTATTAACACACATACACAAAAGAAATATTTCCCTGCACTAAAAACATGATAAACCCAAGCTCTCATTTATGAGCTCTCATAATTGATACATTTTTAGGAAGGTTTTACTCAAGCATCTGTAGAATTTGCTCAGTTTTTTGTTTTCATCCAAATAGTCTACTGGCAATAGGAGGGAAGGTTATGAGACAGTCCTGCTTACCACTTTCATGGACCATCAGCAATCCCTGCCAAACCCTCCCCAGCTTTGATCTAAAAACGTTTTGTTCAGCAGGCCACTCGGAAGCCTTCCAAACTCCACAGCTGGATACTAATCAATAGCCTATCTTCTGCTATGTGTGTTGAAATCTCACAAAGTTTGGGAGACCATGAATTTCTGTGGCATGGCTAGAAATCATACAACCCTACACAAAATGCAAAGGAGGTATTCTCTTCTGCAAGAATTTCACTGACTGAAAAATTAGCCTGTTTTCAGGCCTGAAATCAGACCTACAGTTACTGATAGTCCTTTACTTCGAATAAAGTGTTTTTCGGTGTAGTCTACCATTACTAACTCACAACAAGTATCTATCCATCATAGATAAATTATAAAAATTAGGTGATTGTAAGTTTTTTCTACCAACTCCATTAGCAGTGCATTGCAGATTTGCTTATAGTAAATTCCAACTGCAACCGCAATCTTCAAACTTAGGTTAAAAATCTTACTGCACATTCCCTTGGAATATACTTCCTTCTCAGCAGTAAAAACCTTGAACAATTAAATATTTTACTCTTCTGTTTAATCAATAATATTTCTGTGAATTGTAAGAGCCAAAGTGTTGGTCTGGCATAAGCACTGAGAGACATCGAAATCGGCTTTGCCCCAGGAGCAGACTATCAACTGGACAGTGAATCAGTGTCCTAATTTTATTTCCAGCTTTGTTCTAGGTAGGAGAAAAGCAAAGCAAGCCAGCTCTACTTTTGATACATGCTGCTTTTCAGATCACCCTCATTTAATAAAGCATCTGCTTTGAAGTGAAATTCAGGGTCAAGCCTCTCCCATCTGGGTAGGAAGGACACTGGTTTCTACCCAGACTCCTGAGTCCTGGATAGCAAATTGCTGCACTGCCACTCTGGCCCTGATGCATCACAAAATTTCTCAGTATCACAATGTAAATCATCTTCATATCATCTTTTCTTTCATGCATGACATTTTAAATCTAGATTCAAAGCCTTATAAAAAGCCTTGTTGATCTCTTCAGTCTCTGAATTAAGTAAGGACATTTCCAATTATAAATATGTGTCTAAACTCTTTAAAATAAAAGCATAAATCAGTAAAACTAGCCGTTCATAAATTTATTAAAGTAGAATTTGAAACGTGTTCTTAATTTGAAAAAGTGTGCAAATTCTTTTCTGATCTTGCTGTATTTTCTGCACAGTAGTTTGTCAGTCATGTTCAGAAAGAAATCTGTATTTCACTAATTTAAAATATGAAAGAGATTAAAAAAAGGACACAGCCTGTAAACTGGGACTACAGTTCTTAAGTCATTCCGTATACAACTAGAGCCAAACTGCACTATACAGTTAAATAATTAGAAGTTCTCAGATTTCAAAACAAGTGTATTTCTATAGCCAGGGTCTCATTAAAACAAAAACTGTCACCACATTAGAAACTCTTATACAGACACACACACAGACTACAGAACACTGAATGCCACCAAACATTTATGCTGTCAGCAACCACATATGCACAGGTTTTACAATGTGAAGTCTAACACAAAATACCAAGTTTAATTCAAAACTCTCTTGTTGCTCAATTATTGAAAAATATAGTTGATTTTAAGCATTCATCTTGCTCCAATTATAGAAGTTGTAGTTCTGTCATTTGTAATGAAGTTGCCTAACAAGGGATAAAAGATTATTGACAGGAAAAGACAACTGCAGTACATTAAAAGCAGATTAAGGTTGTAAGAAAAAATAGTGGCAGGAAGGAAATTCACAGTTAACGGGAAAAAGCTCCATATGTCTTCTAACACCGAGATACAATTGGGGGCACTGAGGAAGTCATTAAGGAGATACCCCATTGTGTCCTGGAATTACAAGACATATGGCATATTTTCCCTAAACTGGGGATTTTCTTGATTATCTACCATCAGCATATAATTCTAATGTCTTTTAAGAACAACTTTTAAAGAAGGAAAACAATAAACTGCAGTTACATTTGAACTAGTTTTCATTTGCAAGAAGTATTATGTTGCCTGCCTTCATCCTTCAGACAGACCAAGCATGGAAGAGTTTATAATATCCATGGATCATGTCTACTGGTAGAGAGTTCAAGTCACACTGCTGAAAAATGAAACAGCACTAGCATATGATTTGCTATATTCTGTGGTTCACATCAAATGTGGGAATAACTTCCAAGTTTTAAGGAGGCTATGGATGTAAAAATCCTGGGTGGTAAAATTATCATTGTCCATCTGGTTTACAGTAGCTGATGGTGACATATGCTAACTCGAAAAGACACACCATAGCTTACAATAGCATTTGTGTTGCTGGCCTAAAAATTTGGTAACTTGTTAGAAAATTCTGGGGACATCCAGCCTCCTCACATGCTAATATAACTACTTTAAAAATTAATCTGTGCCTTGCAGAGTCTTGCTTATTAAATCAACATACAGTCAGCACTGTGCTGGAAGGATCTCCCAACTCAAGCCACATACAGCATGACCAAGTTTTGCAGTACTCCACCAAGCCTCTAATTGGATACTGCTCAATGAACAAATGTGCAGTGGTAAAACAGATGTTCAGCCACAATCCAATGTTGTCTCTGAATTAATGAATTTTTCATAATGATTATACTAGAAATCATAGTAAGAATAAACTGATGATACCTAGGATGAGATGCTCACCTGGCCCCCCCATGACAAATGGCCCAGTTAGCAACACAATAAAATAAGAATGTCAGAATAAAATAAAAATAAAATAGGAATAATTCCTGTGTTTGTGGATCTAATGCGCAAAACCGTCAAGAGGGCATTCACTCCAAATCAGTCATGTTAAAGAAGATGACCATCTGCTCCCAACTAATCATGCTAAAAAAGAAAATGACCATCAACCTAAACAGACTAAACAGTAACCAGGGGCTTACAAGGAGCCTTTTGAAACACAGAAGGTACCAACCTGTAAAGAAGCATGAGAATTGTAACAAGTGTGAGTCACTGAAGTGGAAACAGCATGAGCCAAAATCTGGTTTAACACAGCCTTGCGGGCACCATTGCTTATGCCTGGGCCCGTGGCGCAGCCTCCCGGGGGGACAGGGGTGGCCACGCTCTGGCACTCCCGCTGCCCTGCACACAGCACGGTGTGCGGCCAGCAGGCACCCACATCTCAAGTCCTATTTCCAGCTCTACCCAGAATGACCTGCACGTGAAACCAGTGAATTGTAGTTTCCCTGCATAATACAAAACTTGGTTCATCTCTGATATTTTTGAAGCTTTTGTTATGGGGGAAACTAGCATTTTTCAAGGCTTGAACTTTATAAATGGAAGACAACAACGAACTCAACGCCTTGTGTTTTCAACCATGAGGGTGGGGAAAGATGGCCTTACGTTTTGCTGCCACATGTCCCAGAGAACATGCTTTTGAAGCTAGGTCATTGAAATAAATGTAGAGTCCTGCTGACTTCAGTGGACTTTCATCCAGGCCAACAGTGAATACAGCTGTCACCTCACCGACAAACTAGCCAGTTTTGTATTTGATGAGAGTACACTGACAAATGCTACAGGTTACGCACTCTGGTATACTCAGTCAATATGTAACTTTCATTTACTGTAATAACCAGCTCCGATAAACTATTCTGTACAAAGTTAAACACGTTAGCCCTGTTTACTTTATAGATGAATTCTATAGATGACTGGATCCAGAACAATTATCAGTAAATACAATATGCTTCATGCTATCATATATTTTTATAATTTGAATCCTTTTAAACACATTATTTTCTACTCATTTTGTCAAAATCTGGTTCCATATATTCCACTAATATTGCATTAATAATATTTTAATACCATTTAATTTTTAAGCAAATTAACATAACGAACTATACTTGAAAACTACTCCCAATTACAATATTTATTTCAATTTAGTAAAATGAATCCATAATAATTCTATAAAAAAAATCTATTAGCAAAGACGCTGTATTTCCTGGCATGTTTCGTTACTGCTGATAATCTTACTGAAGTCAAGGGTTCACCCTAACAAGACCTGTGAGTCACTGTGTAGGGATCTGGCCCAAATATGAAATACAGTATTACAGACTGTAAAACAGACAAAATCTGTGGCACAGAGGCCTTGAAATGTTGGTGAGGCCTCCCACATGGCATGTCAGGCTTTTCTAAGGCAATCACACCACTAGAATAACTTTAGCCCCTCAGAATGGGAACTGAAATGCTGATTAAACTAATTTTGCTCTATGCCAGATGCCAAGTCGGCTCCTAGAGAAGCACAGCTAATACAACCAGTATGATCATATTTTAACTGAATTTGACCAAAATTACTTCTATGCCTTTGGAAAACTGTCTCCATGGGTGGATTTCTCCCCTTTTCCTCTTTGAGGGATGCATGTGGGGAAGTTTGGGCACTAAATAAACTTTACTTTTAATCTTTTATTCAGACTTGCCAAAAGTCTATTTAAGGTGACCTGAGAAGATAGTTGAAATTTTCAGCCATCCTTTTTTTTTTTGGAGGTCAAAGAAGGCCTAAAAGAAGCTTTGTAGCATTGCATGTAGGCACATGTCCATACCTTCAAAAACATCAAGTGCATTATGTTATTTTTCATGATTTTGCTAAGGACACCTTTGAGATCTCAGGTCTAAGAAACGAGAACTTTCTTTAGGTTTAGATGAAGGGTAGCTTTACCAAATTTTAAAATAGCATAAAATAACCTACTTCCAAAGTGACTCTATACCATCTCATTTTAAAAAGCTCTTTTAAAAAAAAGTTCTGATTTTTTTTAATCATAATGGAAAGTATCTCTCACTTAAACAAGATTCAGTTCTCAGTCACTGAAATCTCACAGTTCTACCTATTCTTTAAATATAGCTATTTTCAAGGATAAATACGAGACATTATAATTTGTAAACAAAACAAATAAAGAAAAACTTTCCAAATAGTCCTTGGATCTACAGTACTATGAGGTTGGATCTACAATATTATGGGGGAACAAAAGAAATCAACAGCTCCCCTTCTCCCCGTCGTTGCGAACATAGATCTCAGGAACAGTGATAAGCCTGAATAAAAATTACTGTTCTGAAATCCCCTGCAACTTTGTTGGAGCTTTCATTTGGATTCACACATTTGTGAAGTCATCAGGCTCTTGGAAACACTGCATGTAATTAGCTGAATTTTAAGCAGCTTAAACTCTACACCCACAGAATCTTTCTCAGTCTTTGCATGTATCGAACAACAGAAGTATCAAATTACAGGAGATCAAAAATCCTTTGGAAGTGGCTATACTATATTATAAAAGGAGATCTTATGGGAATGTAAGAATAAGAGAAAGATAGTTTGTTTGGTTCTCCAAAGCAGCATGGAAAGGATAAAATAAACATTTTAAGACAAGATTGACGATAATTGCCCAAAAGAAAATATCTGTAATGAACAGTGATCAAGAGGGGAAATTACAAAAAAAACAAAACAAAAAAAACCCAAACAATCCTATGTTTATGATAATTTGCTTCTCTAACTTGGTCTGAATGAGGCATAAATTTGTCACGTAAATGACATTCTCATAAGCAACTTTAACTGAGGCCTTGAACTTTAACCAAAATGTGTGGTCTTTTTTCACCATTTCCTCATCTTCTTTGCAGGCCCACTTTCTCCCACTAGTATACAACAATGAGACTCTTGAAGGCTTATTCTCCCTCTTTATTCTCTTGTAGTTAAAAGTATGTTGATGTGAAAACTAATTTCTTCATGAATTTTGAAGCATGCAGCTCAGGTAATACAATAATAACAACTGATGGCAATATAGTCAAAGTAGTGCGCCCATTTTAAAAGCTGATTTCTATAAAGTAGTATTTTCTCAGTTTCTTTAAGTATCTGATAATACAGAAAGCTTCTTTTTAAAATGTAAAAATCATTGATCTATTCAAAAATTCATGGAATGGAGAAAAATAATTTGACGTTCATCTTGCTGCTTTCAATACCAGCCTCACAAGGTCATGATACAAACCAGCAACTCCAACCCAATGAGGTACAGAAACTGTCTCCTGGGCCTAGTCAAAGATCTGAAAAGCAACTCCAAAGATATGCGTGTGCTGAAGTCCCTTACTTACTATTTACAGATTTGTAAATGGGAAGGAAACAAAAACAACTGAACAAGTTCAGTCATCACAGTTTCAACAACAAAAAAGTCTTTTAACTGATTGTAAGTTACAAATTAATAAATATTTGAAACTCTAAGGCTATATCCGGAGAAACAGTACAATTTTTAAAATCCTGGCACAGCTGGAATAGCGACAACAGGTGAAAACAGAGCAATGTTTTGTCTATCAATGACATGAATAGCTGCAGATACAATTTTTCTGTTTCCCTCCAAGCACCAAAAAAAGTACAGTGCAGCTGTAGAATGACATGAATGAAGCTATAGACCTGTAGAACATGCAAGTTTAACTCCGTGATGACAGCTGTTTTTCAAGGCGAAGCTATTGAATGAAAATAAACCTAAACAGGTTGGAAATTGCAGGTAAATCCGCAACAAAAAGTATTGTAGGGATTGTCTCTAATACTGTAGCCACTATTTGCACAGACGGTTTTCTTTACACGGGTGCCATATTTATTCGTGGACGCAGTACCATATAAAGAAAGCAAGAGGTATACCTTTTCAAAAAATACTTACTGGTTTACATTTAGGACATTAAATATCTGGATTGAA
>VXAL01000598.1:5237-23653 GCA_013399475.1 Chauna torquata | reverse complement strand
CTGCATGGACTTTTATTTATTTTAAATCAAAGACAGATGGTCTGAGACAACATTGACTGAAAGCCAAAGCTTAGAGGGCTCTAATTTGAGGTTACAGTGCTAGTATTCACTGGCAACTTCAACTTTCCACCCACTGCAGTTACAGAGAGGAAAGGGAAAGTACTATGAAATCATGGAGGAGCTAGCAGTTTGAAAATTCGCATCACCCTAGGCCCNCTGCATGGACTTTTATTTATTTTAAATCAAAGACAGATGGTCTGAGACAACATTGACTGAAAGCCAAAGCTTAGAGGGCTCTAATTTGAGGTTACAGTGCTAGTATTCACTGGCAACTTCAACTTTCCACCCACTGCAGTTACAGAGAGGAAAGGGAAAGTACTATGAAATCATGGAGGAGCTAGCAGTTTGAAAATTCGCATCACCCTAGGCCCTTTACTTATTAACCATGTCCATCTGTCCCTCACAGGGCTGCTGCTAACTCTCTCCTTCCCCCAGCCGTTCCTAGTTTAAAGCCTGGTCAGCCATTCCACTGGCAAAGATACCTGTGCCCTGCCTAGAGAGGTGGATCCCTTCTCTCCCACGCAGACTGTTGATCCTCAGACAGGATCCCACAGTTATAGAAGCAAAAATCCTGTCTTCAACACCACCCCTGCAAACAGTTCTTGACACGTCGTACGAGAGCCCTTCTTCACCTTACACACCTTCCCACTTCAGTCCTCACTAGCAGGATTGAGGTGACCACCACCTGGGTCCCCATATGCCTGATTGTCANTCAACAACAAAAAAGTCTTTTAACTGATTGTAAGTTACAAATTAATAAATATTTGAAACTCTAAGGCTATATCCGGAGAAACAGTACAATTTTTAAAATCCTGGCACAGCTGGAATAGCGACAACAGGTGAAAACAGAGCAATGTTTTGTCTATCAATGACATGAATAGCTGCAGATACAATTTTTCTGTTTCCCTCCAAGCACCAAAAAAAGTACAGTGCAGCTGTAGAATGACATGAATGAAGCTATAGACCTGTAGAACATGCAAGTTTAACTCCGTGATGACAGCTGTTTTTCAAGGCGAAGCTATTGAATGAAAATAAACCTAAACAGGTTGGAAATTGCAGGTAAATCCGCAACAAAAAGTATTGTATGGATTGTCTCTAATACTGTAGCCACTATTTGCACAGACGGTTTTCTTTACACGGGTGCCATATTTATTCGTGGACGCAGTACCATATAAAGAAAGCAAGAGGTATACCTTTTCAAAAAATACTTACTGGTTTACATTTAGGACATTAAATATCTGGATTGAAGGAGGTGATTCAAGCTATTTATATTTCCATTTAGCTGATTAAATCATGAGAGCAGATCCATCTGGCATTGAATTTCCCCAAGTCTTCAGTGCTCTGAAGGTCTCCTGACCTCTTCTTAAACTCACTTAACTTCATAAATACCCTCTCCTAAAATTAACTTCCAATAACAAATTCCAAAAAAACTCTAAAAAGTTAAAAGCAACCATTTCTCTGAAAAGCTGTAGAAATAGTTTAAAGTGATCTGAAAAGAAATAAGCTCCTATTGAGACAAGGTACTCTTGATTATCATCAGAAAATGGCAGCAGCCTCTCTTGATAAGCTACACAGGAATGCAGGTTTATCTGTTTGCAAATATAATCTCTTCTGAAACCTTTGTTCCTGCGGATAGAAAACTGGCAACATTGGATTATTGGATATCACAAGTAACAGGTGCCCACACACAGTCGGATCTACAGGTTAGCATTAAAGTTTGATACTTGGGTTATCTTTTCCACCAGGACTTTGCCAAAGCACAAAAAACTTACAACATTATGTTCTTGAACAAATATGGGAGAACAGAAATCAGACTGCAAAACTCAGGAAAGAAAAGGAATATATGGAGAGCTGGGCTTGTCAAACTGATGCACGAATTCCATATCCTGAATTTTCTATAAATATGCATCTCCCATTGTTCAGTGTTTTCCCAATCTTGGAAACATTTTCAAATTTAATTCATCATAATTTAATTATCCATTGAGAGGAATATCCATTTACATGATCACACCCCAGGACATCATCCAGCAATGAAACATTCATCTCTTAAAGCTCCTGAAGTCTGAATGAAACTTCTCAATTTAAAAACCACAAACCCATCTTTTTACCCAGTATTAATAGCAATAGCAATAAGCAAACTGATCTCTGAATGATATGTCATGTTGCCCAAGACTAAACTCACACGACTACTTGAAGTGAACTGATGTCTCAATCTTCGAAAAGAGCTGTTTGCTCAGAATTGTGGATTTATTTGAAATTATCTCAGAAAAAGATTTGATATCATTTAGGATAAAAACTATTTTCTTACAAAAACAAAAGAAAAAATCACAGATGAATGTCCCTCTTGTGAGCCATGAACTGATGAACTCGTGATTGTGTTTCAGACAAAAGCACCATAAATCTAGAATTCTAAAGCTGAGAAAAATATCAAGAGTATCAAACAAACAAAAAGAGTAGTAGGCTAAAGTTAATGAAATATTAGCACTGCTAAGAAGCTCTTGTATGATTCTACTGCCTCTTAGAAAAACCCAACCTGATGTTAAATTAAAAAAAGGGGGCTNGCTAGTATTCACTGGCAACTTCAACTTTCCACCCACTGCAGTTACAGAGAGGAAAGGGAAAGTACTATGAAATCATGGAGGAGCTAGCAGTTTGAAAATTCGCATCACCCTAGGCCCTTTACTTATTAACCATGTCCATCTGTCCCTCACAGGGCTGCTGCTAACTCTCTCCTTCCCCCAGCCGTTCCTAGTTTAAAGCCTGGTCAGCCATTCCACTGGCAAAGATACCTGTGCCCTGCCTAGAGAGGTGGATCCCTTCTCTCCCACGCAGACTGTTGATCCTCAGACAGGATCCCACAGTTATAGAAGCAAAAATCCTGTCTTCAACACCACCCCTGCAAACAGTTCTTGACACGTCGTACGAGAGCCCTTCTTCACCTTACACACCTTCCCACTTCAGTCCTCACTAGCAGGATTGAGGTGACCACCACCTGGGTCCCCATATGCCTGATTGTCACCTCCAGAGCTCTGTAGTCACTTTTGATACTCTCCAGGTCACCCCTGGCAGTATCATGGGTGCCCGCATGGAAGAACAGCCAGGGGTTAACAGCCAGAGGGTCAGAGAAGCTTTGGCACTCTCTCCACAACAACCCAGATCCAGGCCACCAGCAAGCAGTAAATTTCTCTAGATGACAGGACAGGTGGGCAGATGAGTGCCTGTGCACCTCGCAGCAGGGAGTTACCCGCTACCATCACTCACTGCTTTCTGCTGGTGGGCTTGTATGGTTAAGGATCAGTTGGCCCAGATGTTTCACTTGAAAGCACATTTGGCTTGCCCTCAGCTTTGAGGGCAACTTTGAACTTATCCTGTAGTTGCAAACCCTGGGGTAGGGCCTTCTTTTGGTGTCAGAAGTCACCAGCTTCCATTCTTTGCCTTTCCCATAATTTGCACTTATGTCACCACCATATCTGAGACTGTTTAGGCCGGTCTGAATCCTTTACTCACACCCTTCTGTGCAAACTGCTGCATTTGTTGGCTGCCCTGTGGGAGCTGTGCTGTAGGCCTGCATCTTATATAGGCCCCTCTCCCTAGCACTAGCTGTATCTACATCTATACACAGTAAAATGATTCACCAAATGGAAATTGCCTCAGTCAGGACATGAATTAAAAACAGACCTGGGGGAAATACTTATTAAAACTATGATGTGTGTCAAAGAAATGCAGCTTAAGGAATAAAGTACCTAGTTGCAAATTCAACAAAATTTGGCCATAAAATTATGAAAATGACTGAAAAAAATCTTAAACATCCTTTGTTATAATTATACTCTATAAAATGTGTTCTTGCCTAGACATCAAACTGAGAATACATAAATAAAAAAGGCATCTAGGCTGTAAAGGAAAATGCATATTATTTTGTTTCAAGTCAAAACATCTTGGTTCTCTAAAATGCACTATTTCAGGTAATGGGTGTTGGACGGACATAAAATAATTCTCTTCCCCTTTTCTTCTCCCCTTTTCACAAATTAAAAAAAAGACAAAACTTAAAGCCTATGCAAAAAAAAAAAGATCCTAATTTGAACCACTTATCTGTTAATGTTTTAGCTTGCTGAATTACATTATTCAAAAATATATTAAAAACTCATCTAGACTTTTCAAACTACTTCCATTCCTCATTTCCTGTCCTACTCTTCTGCCCTTCTTCTTTGACAGATGTTGCCATTTCTGAGAAAAGGGGTGTCTGAGGTACTCATAAGCTCCATGACTGCTACAGTTTTCAGCTGAGTGTAGCAAGACAAACTAAATCTGTGATAGACAAGGTGAGAGCAGTAACCATTTCAGGCACCCAGTTTCAATCTGCTGCCAAATGTCTGTCAGAGCCCAAAGGCATGTTAGCTCTAAGATACCAGTACCATTTCTCAGCAAAAGCATCTGTCTCAGCTAAGACACCTTTTTAGAGGGATGATAAAATAGACTTCGACATTTATGAACCAAGCATATGTATTAATACCTAAAGTTCAAGAGAAAAAACACCAAGCTTGCCACGTTGGAAGCACAACATACAGTTGCACTTATTCTAACAGAAAAAAAAAAAATTAACTTATCACAAGTAGCCTCTGTGTGTGGCTATTGATTAGTTGACAAAACAGGCTAAAAAATCAATAATATTTTCTATGAGAGTTAGATAACTTCCCAATAATAAATACAAAAGAAGGGTCTGCTGAGGAATAGATGTCATCTCTGCTGATGGCTTCACTACAAATATTTTGTTTACTTATTTCTGCTTCTTGAAGAGCTCACCAAGTTTGGTCCTGATTACATGCTCAAGGGAATAAAAGAAAACAGTATTCCAGTATAAAAGGAAAAGGGAAGCTTCAAGCCATGAGCACTGCTGAACACTCAGTGCTTTGCTTCCAGTAGATACCAGAAGTACTACCTAAATTTTTTAAGAAACATTTACTGGTAAAAAAATCGATCTGAAGAACAAGGAGAACAGTCTCCCAGAGTTAAACGTTAGCACATCCTGTTTCCTGCAGGACTGAAATCCTGTTATGCTTCATCTCTTGTTATGGGCAAAATGGAAAGCACTTTATAAGCTGCTAACAAGAATACAGCAGTTGTCACTAATCAAATTAGAATTAACTTGATACTTATTGTCCAAATTACTACAGAGGAGAATCACTGACAGTAACACTCTTCAAATTGTTATACGTGAGCATTGCTAGCCGCTGCCCATGTTCTGCACTGTGCTGCTCGCCTCTCTGGCCCTGCTGGCTCCCCAGGCCACAAGGGCGGGATGGACTGGGGGGCGGGATGCACAGGGGGGCGGGATGGCTGGCAGCAGCCCCAGCCCCTCGCCAGAAGCAGCCGGGTGCTCACGCAGCTCTTCCCCTGGCGTGGGGGCCCACCTGGGGCCGGGCTGTGCTGCCTTACCACAGCGGGCTGCCAGCCCTCGGCCCTGCCCGCCCGGAGCTGAACAGAGCCGGGCCCGGGCCCAGGCCCTGGCCATGTGAAGGGCTATGGCTGGTGCTTCCCAGTGCCTGCCGCAGCCGGCCGGTCCTGCCCCCCTCAGGGCCCTCCCAGAGCTCCAGCCAGCTCAGGGGAGCAGCCATCACCACAGCATGAGTGTTATAACCAGCCATCGCTGGCCCAGGCTGCGGCCAAGTGGGTCCCGGGGCCTGGCCTGACAGAGCCAGAGGTCTTTTACTTGCAGTGGCACAAATCACATTTACTAGCCAATCATGCTAAAAACAATGTGTCAGAGCTTCCAGGAACACCAACACCAACAGACTCTTAATAAAAAGAAATCCACCCAAAAGCACCTTTCACAGATTTGAATGAGCTCAAGTCCATCTCTCTATCATTTGAATTGTCATCCACAGCAACATTCACTACAAGCTCTGAATTCACCACCTGGCTGCTCTTTACTGACTGATCCTTCCTGTTGAAAATCTCCCTTTAAAATAAAGGACCACAATATTAATCTAATGCAAGCTGCCAGGTTCACTGTTTGGCTGATATAGGCTGATTTGCCCTTGAAATTGCTCTGCATACACCTCTTGGAGGAAAGCCCACCATCACTTACTGGCACTGGCCACACTGGCAGTCCCAACTCTTCCCACTTGCCACATAGACCCTGCACAATGATGGGCACCTGGAGGTTTTGAAGCTCCTGCTTGTCTTAAGTGGCTGTGCTTTTTTTTTCTTTTTTTTTCTTTGTTTGTGTGTGTGTGTAAAGTAGGGGCATTAAGGCCAACACCCCTTTAAGAGGTGATTTTTGCACATAGTCCCTTCAGGCTAATGACAATTTACAAGAGATAACTTTACCCTAGAAATGAGGACACAAAGGAACCGATCTTGAAGCAGAGAGTTTGATACACCTTTTTCTAAAGTTTTCAATTCCATAAATTTCACTGTTTTACTCACTCTACTTTGAGTACGAAAAAGCATAAATTAGGAGTCTTCAGAACTGTTAACACTTACACACTTTGTTTCCCTTACAAGGAAATGGGCATTTCGGGGTATTGAAGTCTTCCTCAGGACAGGGAAGGAACACCAGGTTGCTTTCCTAGCAATCCACCAGGCTGGAGGAAAGCTCCAGTGCTGCCTGACCTACTGAAAACTTCTAACACCTTCACCAGTCTTGCCACCACTGCTCCCAGCTGCAGTGTCCTCAGTAAAATAAGGAGTCATGGTGTACAAAGGTGGATGGGTGCCATGTGTATTTTAAACATGTAGTCATCTGCTTTGTAGCTGGCTTGGTAAATGCAGTTTATTAAACATCAGTAATAAAATGTAGCCTCTGTACATTTGGGCATCCAGTGTTGCCAGCATCAAAACTGAGCCAGGCTAAGCGCTTTTCTGTAACTGCTTAGCACTACTGAAGTGATAGCACCTTTTTAGGTCTTATACACACACTGTAAGTACAACTTACACTGATGTTAGTTTATAGCATTTCAGCTTTACTATTTTCTTTATACAAAATGCATCAACCTCATATAATGCGTCCACACCTCTGGACAGAATAGCAATAAAACTTGAGAATAACTTAAAGCAGGAAAAAAAAGAGTAATAGTTTGGTCTCCAAGATTTAAAAAGCATAACCCAAGATTTAGAAAAGGCTTCTGAAAAACAATGCCTGAAAAACAATGGTGTTTCTGCTGCACATGGACCACAAATATTAGTCCAGTGCATTTTTAATTTTCAAATGACCAGCTGGAATATTGCAGTCTGTATTCATACAGTCACATGCAGGTCATGTTACCAAAATAGATTACAGATTTTTGCAACATTAAATGCGCACTTGGGATGTGGGGGGGTCATTTGAAAATTATAGCATTTGTTCTTCTTTCCATTTCATCTCTTTGTGCAGCATTTCTTTGTCAATAATTGTTATCCTAGTTTTGCTATCTAAGGATAAGGAAAAATTGACAATTATTTTTAAGAGAAAAAGGAATTATTTTTTTTTAAAATCAGCATATATTTTACTCTTTGACGTAGTTTAATTTGAATACAACTGTAAACTTAAAAACATCTTGTATTTTACTGGGGAAAAAGTAATTAAATCAGTTTTGTATTTGTGGAGTTCCTTTAAAGTATTAAAGTGTAACTTGATCCCCAATGAACTTAAAATTTTAATTCATTTTACCTTATGCTGGCTGTGGAAGAAGTCAAATTTTTAAATGTAATATGACATATGGCTGTTCATTATTTATACATTCTGTAGCAGACTATAAATTTTACTTTGGACGTATATCGGAGCTCTGAAACCATTTTAGTTGCAAACACATAAATCATAGTTACAGTTATTAGTCTAAATGTAATGCCACCCAGGTTCTAGATCAAAACCTTTAAAATCCATTATAATTGACATCTGCTGCATAACTTATGTCTGATTTTATTAAAGGAGCTCATTATTATTTATATCTTTGAAGTGTTATATTCCTAGCTGTGTAACCAGTTAAACGTGAAAGATTTGAGGAACAGGGGGAAAGAGGAGGGAACAATAGTCTTCAAACAAGGAAGAATAAGGTTGTAATAGAGGACAAAATATTCTGAAACTAAATTACCGAATTCGAGGTATGAATTACCCAGATTCTACTAGCAACTGACATTCATTTGGGACAAATAGAGAAGGAATTTTGTATTGGCTAACTTATAAATCAGTGAACATGCAGCAAAACAAACTGCATTCTCCCATGCTACACATTGACCGTTGCTTTACAAGAGTGGGGTAAAGGTTTTAGGGTTTTAGGCAATTTCTGTGGCTTGAAAAATCACTGAAACAAAATGGAAAGGGCTGAGAGGTCTTTATAGATTTATAAGAAAGCTTTTTGCTGATGAGCTGTTTTCTTTGTGTAGCCAGGATGCAAAGTGCATTCTGGGATATGCATCATGTAAATACAAGCAAGTCCTTTGCTTTTATTCTCTTGTCAAAGTGGCTCAGCCTCAAAGGCAGAAGCACTTCTTCTCTGGATCACAGAGACTTTATCATTCCCTTCCTGCTTTTCCTTTTGCGTTCAAGAACGGCTTTTACTTAGCTCTAAAGCACAGCCAGAAGAAATAAATGAGAAAGCAGCTATGTCAGTTAAATGTCTCCTGAAGACCTGACACTGCTATCTCTGAAATCAATGACAAAATTTTAGAAGACAAAGGATCAGACTTTTAGGTGTTTTAGAAGTCTTCGTTGAAGGAAACAAATCTCTGAAACATTCTAAATTATTTATGAGTGAGTTACTAACATCTGCCTTGGTAGGGAGAGGGGAGGCTTAGTTATGATCCCAGGCAGGTGCCTCCTGTTGGCCCTGCTGTTCGCCCAGCCTGGGCAGGGACCAGCCACGTGGTTACTGATTTGCTTGAAACAATATAGGGCTTTATAGTCCTCCTCCACCTTGCTTACATTTTAGCTATATTTAGCACAACATATTTATATATTACAAGCTGTATTTACATGTTTAACCATATTTTAACTCCACTTAACCTTCTTCACGTTAGCTGAAGAGAAAAATAATAAAGAAAAAGAATATTAGGCTCCCTATCTTGCTTCAGCTTAGCAACAATATGTAAGAAAAGGTGATTAAAAAAAGGCTATATTTTGAGTATATTAGAGCTGGCAATTTGACTGCATAGTGATAGCTTCCTTCTGGAGTTAAACTTTGGGTTTCTCTCATAGTTGGCCGCTCTGCAATACAATATAATTTCTTGAAATATTTTGCATATTTCTATAACTGTGAAACTATCACTTCTATTTTAACCATACTTTATTATCTTTTACTTAGAGTTGCGTAACGTGGGTCAGAGGAAAATCTAGACTTTGTGTTGCTCATGTGAATAAGCAAGGAGCAAAAAAAAGATTTTTCCATTTCTTGGTGCACAGTAGAATAGATTCTTAGTATTGTAGTCTTCTAAAGAGGACACATATATACTGTTCAGTATACTGTTGCTACGAATGTATACCACAGTACACAAAATGCATGTCTTCTATTACAAATCTAATCTATTTATTCAAGGTACTTGACCACATAAGTGTTAGCAAAAGTACTCCCATATGTATATGACTGTGCATATGTGACAGGCAAAGAAATATCCTCTACTGAATATAGCCCAAATTCCATACTCAAGTCAAATTATGACTATGGTCCGGGGTATGGGCTTTTCTTCAGCGAGGCCTAGACAATTTATGTTTCTGGAAATCAAGAAGAATTCCAGGAACAAGAGAAAAGGAACAGAAATTAGCTCCACTTGCTTAAAAAATGCAAACAAAGAATATATTTCAAACTTGCATTTTAAATGTAAAATGGAAGTGAAAGTTTCCTAATACAGCTTTAGCGAATATGAAATGCTTAAAAAAAACCCAACACCAACTTAACAGTAAGATTCTTAACTTTAAAATAAACACAGTAAATATTAAGGTTTCTTCCTCATGATTAATGTGATTATACAGAACTTCTTCATGAATATTAACTTTCCCTCCTAATTCAAAAGCTACACTTCTTGTAGACTCCCTTCCACAGAACACATTGACCATTCCCAAGTTTTACGCCATGCTCTTGTGTAACGTTCCTTTGTACCAAAATGCTGAAGTCTGTTTCTATTCAAATAAACTTCACGTTTCAGATAAAGAAAAGCTCAAGTGTTGACATACAGCACAGGAAGAACTAGCCATCTAGAACCTGAATTTGGATAACTTGTAAATCTGCTTGTATAGGCTAGCAGTAATAATAAAAACTCATTAATCATGTAAGGCTGAGTTGCATGCTACTCTACAATAGACCTGCAGCATTTTTTTTGCTGTGGGGACAATATGCTTCATAAACTCAAATTAGTGTGCTGCAAAAGCTAATTGAATGTATGTGTGATACTTTGCCTAGGGACAACACACACCCAGAAGTCAAAAGGTCTTACAGCTATTATTACTCGATTAAAACCAGCTGATAGGCTTCTGTGCAGCACACTAAGTTAGTCTATAAATAATCTGATTTTCTGTTTCCTTTCTATGACTGGCCTCATTTTTTTTATTTGAATATGCAAATTGACAACCAAGAGAAAAACACCAATCCATTGATTATTAGCAAAGTTAGATCTCAGTGCGAATTTGTAAACCAGAGATATTCACAGGGGCAAGTTCTGCTGCCCAGTTTCCCTAGACTTGCTTTACAGTTACAGGAGAGCCAAAGAGGAAGTGATAAATAGTACCTAATTTAGTTTTCTGCTTTCAGTCCACATGGGGAGATTATCAGTTGTATTGGGTGTAGGCATCAAGGCTTGGCTGCAGTGAGGGCCCGTGTGAGGGGAGGCCAGGGCTGCCCCGTGCCGGCCCCAGCCGGCTCCAGGCCCCGCCACAGGGCACAGCCGAGCCCCTCAGTGCCGCTGGTGCTGCCGCTGGGACACAGATGGCAGAAAGGGCAGAGCGGGGCCTGGCCGTGTGGGGAAAGTGCGAGGAGCAGCCCTGTGAACACACAAGGAGGCTGGTGCTCCAGGTGTGGAGAGGACCCATGCTGGAGTAGGGAAAAGCATGAGGGGAAGATGCAGCAGAGAGGTTCTGTTATGGGCTGAATGCAGCCCCCATTCCCCACCTGCCCTCTGCTGCTCAGGGTTGGGAGGAGGTGGAAGAGCTGGGAATGAAGGAATGAACTTGAGCCTGGGAAAATGGCTGGTGGTGGAGGGACAGCATTTTGGTTTTTGTCTTTGTTTCTCACTGTTCAATTCCATTTTAGTTTGCAATTAAGTGATCTCCCTTGTTGTCAACCCATGAGAGTTTTCATTGTATTCACCCCCCAGCCCTGTTGAGGAGGGAGAGTGAGAGAGCTGCTGGGTGGGCATCTGGCAGCCAGGCAAGGACAGTCCACCTCAGCCCTCTCTGAAAGGAGCCTGCATCTCTCTGTGATGCCCAGGCTACACCGCAGTGCCAATTCACAGGTGCGGTCCCACTGCCAACCATCAGAGGAGTTTTGATCTGCTCTGTTTCCAGCCTGAGCCAGTTCCTACCTCCTTAGGCAACCTGGTGACCCTGAGCTCCCCAGGGATCACCATATTGATGCCTGCCTTTGCGCAGATACTCAGCATAGCATGCTGTAGCCCCAAACTCCTACTGGTATCTATATATAGTTACACAATGTCAAGAAACCTAAACATCTTGGAAACTAAGTTCTAAGGTCAAACTACTCAAACACTCATGCCATTTGAATAAATGGACCTTCTACTGTAAGCAGTATTTTGCCTGTCCAGCACAGGGCTGACCTTTGGAAGAGATTTTACAGAGTTTGTGAAGTGGCCCTAGACAGCAGCATGTGTCCTTACATTCAAAAAAATCTTCTGTGCCCAGAACTTGCTCTAGTACTTGGGTCTCTAGACAAGACATCCTAAGACTGCTGATTCTGGGAGATGTTGGTATTTGCTGGCATTTGAAGATGATACCCAGAGCACCAAAACACACACCACATGCTGATTCTACAGTACAAAGAACTATCTGAGATAACATCCTGCCATGAGGATTATGTATTACACGTCTGTTAGCCCCAGAAGAACCCTCATACATTCTTCCTCAGGTATTGCCTCTATGAGAAGGCTAATTAGATACTTAAGGTCCAGAATGAAGACAGATCATTTATCTAATGAATATCAAAAAGCTAGTCATCTGTATTTTACTGCCCATGGAAATGGTTTTGTTGCTGGATGAGTAGTCTGGTGAGCTTTAGGTTTGATTTTATATTAATTAAGTTCATTATATGCTTGTAAGTCTGTGGAATGCTTTATGATTATTATTATATTTACTGCACTGTTTACTGATAAGTCTCAAAAAACAATGCAATCAAACTTTTACCTGGCATAATAATATTAATGACCTATTGTATATGTACCCTATCACAAGCAAACAAATGGACTGAAAGCATACAAAAGGTTGGAACTCTTTTGGCTAGGAGAGTTAGCCCAAAATGGCTAGCAGAATTCCAATTCAGGAAAAAAAAATTTGATTTTACTCTTCTTGTTGTTCTTACTGTAAACAGTATTTTTGTGTACCGGTCATGTTTTACTGCTCACAACATAACTTAGAATATTCTACAGGAAAAAGAGGCTGTATTTCAGATTTTGGTGATTTGTCCATGCTGCATCCATTCTTTGGAGATAGAGGCAGGTATTTAATGTTTTTGTTTTTCAAAAAGAGTTTCTTACCCAGTGTATGGTTCCGATTGTTTTCACAGCTTATTAGAAATTTAGAATGGAAGACTCCATATTCTGGATTTTATAATGTATTTTAAATATCAATAAGCTTCAAAGAAAATATTATCCAGAACACTGCAATAATGATTAAGATCCATGTAGTTACCTCTTTACCTCAGGAGTTCCTGATGAGTCATGACAAATTAGGTACCGACTCTAAAAAATTGGGAAGATTTTGTTTTCATTTCAGAAATGATATCAAATACAGCTATTACATTTTCAGAGACTAACAGAGTATGTGGAAAAAAAAATTTGCAACCTACAGCAAAGATTGAGGAAGACGGTCAATAAGAGTGTGAATCTCAAAGTGGCCAGGACTATGATATTATTTTGCAAAGCTCCTCTAGCAAAAAAAGGACTAGTGTGTAGTCTTCTTCCTTTACCCCGACAGGCTTGCTCATTTCAGTGGGTAAATCAAATTATGCCTATTTAAGCCCTCCAGGTGCAACACACAGCATATCAGAGTCAAGATGACTTCTTTCTGCATAATCAAGAATTGAACTAATTCCACAGTGTTCTTTATAGTTGATCATTAGAGGGATATCTAAAACAGGGAAAAAAATGCAGAGTGACTTCAAAACTGCCTTAATCCTGTAACGTCAACAGCAAATTGCTTTTGACCACTTATACACTCAGGTACTCTTAAACCCTGAAATCCAAGAACATTTAACTTCCTAATATGAATAATTTGAAATGTATTTTAAATTAGGTCCCTCGTTTTTGATTCCTAATTCTACATCTGATATTGGTGGGAGACACTTTCTCTACAGGGTGTTTTTGCACACAGTTTTTCATTCTTCTTAGATTAGACAGCTATTTAACTGTTTAGCTTGTCTTCAGCTACTAAAAATAAGTGTAGGAAATTGCATTGTTTTGGCAGTTATTAGATTTGTTTAATGTCTTTTTTCATCTCTTACTATTAAATAACTGGATCTGAGAGTTATTTAAAAAGGCAAATATCTTGCTGTACCTTACAAGGATATTAAGAAGAAATGGCTAAGATTTGATTTCACGAAGGGCTAACTTTGTCTTTCTACAGCTGGAACTGCTGTGCTACGTCACCCAGTTGTTGTCACTGCTAGCTGTAGGTAAATGTGAACACGAAACTTGACAAAAAGCATAATCCAGATATCCTTCAAGAATATCAGCATTTCAATTTATCTGATAAAAACACATTTACCTTTTTTTTGCTATTGTCCAGTTTACTAATTTAAAATTTCTACTAAATCTATTGAAATACAATGTTATTTTTTGTAGCACTGAATGACACCCTCCCTTCTTTAAATTTATTTGGAAAACACTGTAATTTTTCTAGAATGGGTGATAGATCTGGCCACTAATCTGTATTACCAAAGTTAATGCCAAAGGAATTTTGATTTTTCTAACAGTCAGTTTAAAATATTGCCAACTGCCCTCAACAGTTATAAACTGATCTGCTTATTAAGATTAATTTTGCATTGTCACTCAAACAGCTGGCTTTAGAAAATATTAGTTTTTGCATCCAAAACCTAATTTTTTAGATGGAGGTCATTTTTAGCAGGTGTCACCCTCAAAATCACAGGTTTATATACCTCAGATGGTATACTGTACATTCTGTTGATGAATAATTCTATAAAACACCTTTAGTTCCATACAAAATTAATTTTCTTCTAAAATAAGTAGGAAAGAACAAAATTTATCATTGCCCTACTGTATGTATTACATGAAAGGCAACAGTGAATTTGTGAATGTTTTCCCTCTGAAATGGATTTACATCAGAGGCAGACGGTTAATGTATTTTAGAGGTCAGACATCCTTTCAAGCAATGTCTCTGCAGAGAAGGAGTGCTCACTGCAAGGACTCATTATTCAAATCCTGTACCCCTTACTCTCACTTGTGGTCCCCTTTTAGTAACTGGGACTGTCAATCTGCATAAATTGGTTAAAAATTTCAGCAACATTAACTTTTGCCAAAATATGCTACTTCATTGAAACTGCAATATTTCATAGAAATAAACTGTTTGTTTGTTGTGACAAGAAAGGGAATGAACAAGGAAGAGTTTTCAAATTTCCTTTGCCTACATACAAAGTGCTGATTTTAAGCATTGGATAAATGATGTTGACAACTGTGGCTGGGATTTTTTTGTGACTGATTTAGTCATTTGGGATGAAGGGTCTTCAAGCAGAAAGAAGAGCTCGGGTGCATTCAATTCTGTTAGCATCCAGTTAGTGCCATAACTAGGAGCTCACCAAATGCCCGGTATGTTTCGTTCATACATGCTTAGAAGGTATGTTTTCTTCATTTCAGTTCAAGGGAACTGTATTATAAAGAATAACTGACAAAAGGACTGGGGCCCAATACTTTCAGAGGTCATCTAATGTCAGGTTATCATTGTTAGGAAGCCTGAAGTGTGCCGCAGAAGAACAGAGCAAGGTAGGGAAAGAATATAAATAGGCCACATACACTGCAGCACCAATGATGAACTAACCAAAGTCAACTCAATTTTACAGTGAACAGTGCAAATCTCTTTTCAGGCCTTCGTTTTCCTTTAATTCTTACATTACAAAAACTTTTGTTTCTAGCATCAACACTTTCAAACACAGTTAACTGCAGTGCCTGCCCTCTTATTTTTCTAAATTCTCTGGCCTTGGAGCCACAGGTCTTTTCAAATTGTCCCGTCCACATCCTCAAAACACTTCATATACAGCTGTGAGGATGGGAACCAGTGGCAGTTTTTCAATTCCAACAGTTTATTTGCAATATCTGACTCAGATTGCCAGGTCTGAGGTATCAAATCTATATATCCTAGGACAGGCTTGTCTGCCTGTATAGTTCAGTTGCTAAGAATGTAAGAAAGAACTGGAAAAGGATGTGCTCTTATTAAATCAAACCTTTAAAAACAAGCTAAAGACATTACCTGTGCACAAACAAGTCCTATATTTCCACATGGAAGAAGCGCATATGTATTACTGCAGACAAAACTTTAAAAAAATCTGGAATCTATGAAAACAGTAATGTTAATATTAACTTCTCTATTTTTAAACTTCAGCAAATCAAGAATATTCTTTTCTCATGGATGGCAATATTTCCTTTCTCAGGGATGGCAGAGTGCTGTAGTTCTTTATTCTAATGTATAATTTCTTTCTACATTCAAAATTTAAGTGTCAAAGTATTATGCATTAGTATGACACTAAATACCTGTAGCATTACAGGGCTCAACATATGAAATGCACATGGCAAATCTCACACTACGTTAGGTTTTTAGGAAAATACAACAGTATGCCAAGTGAGCCAAATGTAGATGAAGGGGGTTTTATCCAGTAACACTGAAATTGGAAGGGTAAAGAAGACAACAGACAGGACAGAGGGAGCAGTATGTCAGTAGTGTTAAGTCAGAGGAATGGACTTTGTGCCCTCCTGAGCACTAGTTTCTGTGATCAACATACTGTGCCAGAGTTTGCTCACTCTTAGAATGAGCGCATCATGAGTGAGAGCAGACCTCCTGCTTTTTATCTGTTTTCTTTTCACCCCTAGAAAGTCAGAGGCCTGCTAGTTACCTAAATTAAATTTTTGACAGCTGGAGACATTTAAACTTGAAACTCAAAATAAAAAAGGAATGTAGACTGCCTACCACAAGTAGACCTTATACCTTGATATACCATATAGAAAGGTAGTCTTTGTTTTACATCCTGCTTGATAAATAGGAAACCAATTCAGCAAGAAAAGTTTTTAATCTATGAAGCTTGCTGCAATCTATCCATTACTGTTATAAAACGGGATCAGAGTTATTTTGTGAGAGAGTTGTATGCTTCTTATATTGTTATTTAAGGAATTTTTTTAATCAAAGACAAAATATTATATGCTATTACTTAACAGCTAAGCATGACACTGGCAATATTCATCAACATTTTCCCACCCAGCATTCCTACAAATAGTTTTCTAGCAGACATGTAAATAAGTAAGGCTGGACAGATTTTCAGAAATGATGAACATCTCCAGTTTCTGCTAGCAACTCAGTCTACTTACTGTATCAATGAATACTTCTAAGCACAGATTTCTGTAGTTACTGTTAGGTATGTGTTCAGAAAACTAAGGCCATGATATTTCTCATTACATAGGCTTTGTTTTGTTTTTCACTTTTTCTGTTAACTCACTGGGGCTGAATAGATAATGATGGTTTCTATTCAAAACACACCATGCCTCTTACAATGAAAATATGCAGTTTAAAAGGATCAACTGAGTTGTCAGATGTGATTCCTACATCTTCCATGTTTTTTCTAAATGCAATAGAAAGGAGGAGAGTTGGGAAATTTGAATTTCATATCTTGCGCACACCTCATTTTTACATCTGTAAAATGAGCATGAATCTTCCTCTGCCATCTGTGTAGGTCAAGAAACTATTTACAGAAACATGACACCTTTTCAAATAATGCCATAAGATCCTCTGCAGGAGAGACATCTATGCTTTTATAGCTGCAACTTTGGGTTTCTCTAAAATTCATAAAACCTGAAATACTGAGGAGTCTGGAGCTGTACATTTGAAAGAGTTTATACTGGGAATAATTGCCATTTTTATACATGACAAGAACCTTAAAAGATCCATTTTAAGGCATTCCATTGCATTTACTACCCATTTTACACATCACATAGGAATAATTTTTTGTTAAGCACCTATTAAGACTTTGAAGAAGGGTCCAAGTTTCCTTTGGTAACCTGTATAACCCCCTTCTTTACTGTCGTCACAGGCAAAGAGAGGTGAACCCCACAAGATATCCATTTAATAAGTCTTTCTTTATATAAACATCATCAGAAACAGTCTTTGTTACATACAAAGATCTTTCAAAATGGTCTGACAGAAAGAGAAGTTTATGAGTTCCTTTGCTAAGCAAGGAAGATGCAGTAATTGAAAGTGCCCATGGGCTTGGAGATTTATTGTTAAGGGAAGTGTGCTGTAAACAAGAGTAACATTAAGGATTTGACTGTAATAATTCAATCTGTCTTACTTTACAAAATAATATCTAAGTTTGCAAGTAGCAAGACCTTGTTTACAAATAATTTGCAGCCTTCATGATGTAAGCAGCTTTCAAAGCCTCCCAGATGAAAGAAGTTTTATAAAATGTAAGATATTACTACTGAAGCACTAGTCACAAGTGTTTGAGCTCAGTATGTTTTTCACTGGAATGGGTTCAACCTCTGTGCACTTATGTGTGTATGTATAAGCAAAACAATGAAGCAGAGTAATCTTCCTTTGTGACTAGACAAACATGCCCAGGTGGCATTACTGGATTGAGAGTTGTAAAGTGACAGGATCCAATGAACTTCAAGATGACTAGATTTGGAAGCAGCAGTCATTTCATGCTGCACTAAATTCTTGAGTATATCTGGATAGCTCCAGTCTTTCTAAAGTAGATCCTTTTCTTTCTGTAACTAAAGCACAGAAGGGTGCTACTCACAGCCACCCAGCTGAATATGCACACAGACTCTCCTCTTAGCTGAGGAAGTCTCATCTATCAGTATGTGATCAATGCTTTGATAACACAGCAACAGTAACTATACAAACCACTAAAGTACATTAAAGTATTTTGGCTAAAAAGGGAAAACATAGTCATGGAAGAATGGGATCACAGCAATGTATATTTTAAAGAATTTTGGCTTTC
>VXAL01000597.1:8711-30368 GCA_013399475.1 Chauna torquata | reverse complement strand
CTAACCCCCAGCTTCAGCATTGTGTTAATTTGTTAATTAAAAAAAAAGAGTGGAAGTTAACAGTATTCAGCATCCCAGTAGTTGCTAGTACTAAATGGCAATGCTTTAAACTCCATCTGTACTCCATAGCTAGGACACACAAAAAACAACGGAGAGAAATCTTACTCTAATTTATCAAGTTTTGTTTAAATTTGCTATGAACCAAGTGGAAAAACAAACCGATACAGTACGAAACTTCAAAAACTAAAGCACCAAAAAATGAATTTCTCCTTCATAATAGAGGTCACCTGAGACACATATTTCCCAACCCCAGCTTTGTTTCTTGTCATTGTTTTTAGTGGTCTATCAGGAGCTAGACAAAGTCAGGAGTCTCATTTATATGTACTGGAGCTAAACATAGTGACGGTTTTGTAGTTAAAATTCATGGATACTCAAGAAGAGTATCTGTATGCCAGGAATAGGCAAGTTTGTGTAGCTAAACAGTTGTGTCTCTATCAGCAGAACTCAAGACAAATGATGTACTCTAGGTGGCACATACATTCACTAGCAAGAAGGATGCAGTCTCAGAATAAACTCCATTAGATGAAATCAGTTCTCTTGGCTTCTGTCAGTGTGTAATAATCAGAGCAAGAGACTGCAAAAAGCCAGACTGAGTGCACACTCAACATGCTGACTGTACAGATTTCAAAGAGAGGTTGAGAGTCAGTGATCATTTCACAGAGGAAAGTACTTGTCTAAGTAAAATAAAAAGTAAAATAAAAATCTCCAAACTGGAGAGCACAGAAGACCATCCTGAATGTTAACCTACCAGGATCTCGCACATACTAGAAATACAAAGAAGCAAACCCAAATAACATGAGAAACTTCAGTCAAAATCTTCAAATAAAATGTTTAATGATGTACTTTCTATTTCTTGCAATTGTGTCCAGCAAACTTACTTAGTGTGTATCTGACCCTCTGTCTAGCATCACAAACCACAGCACGCTGGCTTTCACTCCTCCTACACTGACAGACAGCCCATTCCTGGTATGGTACTCCAGTCAACCAGAGCCCAGTGCTTCAGCACGACTATGTTAAACCTCCTCCCATGCCTCTTCTCCCATCCCCAAAATAACAATCAACCAGAAGACTGCAAAAGACTGCCTGATTTATAGAGACAGAGCAAGCATTTAAAAAGATTTTGGACATTTAAAAAATTACTAATTTTTCAGTTTACAGTTCCAGTAACAGTCTAAAATATTTCTCTTTTACGTAAAGAGGAAAAAAACCCCACATAACAGTAAACGAAGCATGTAAGGTAAAGAACATTTCCATATAGTGTGGGAAAACAGGGAAGCCTTTGCCACTACAGCCTATGACACCTTACCCACAGTACAAAAATACATATTGTTCTAATTCATCTTCCTTTTTGCCTCAAATCAGACAATAAAACTGCTCATCTATTTTCAGTGAGGGGAAGATGATAAACTTATCTGTGAGGAAAATGAACTGGAAACATAGAGATAACACGGTAACTAATTAATTATCTTGCTCTGTATACAGTGACAGGCTATAAAGTTAAATGATGCTGGAAAGCAGTAAAAGATTGAGAGAGAGGAAAGGCTGCTCAAGAATCCTCTATAACATCAGTGGAAAGTCATTTCAGTTACACAAGCAGCTGATTTTTAATCTAAATTGTCGCAGGAAATGCCTGTTTAGGTTGTCACCACGCAAGCTTGCATTATCCATTTAGCATTAGCTTACATCTAAAGTGACTGCTTGTCCTTAAAATTAATGAAAAAAGCCAAATTTGCTTTCTAGCTGGTGGAGGTTCCTCTCCAGACAACATTAGATTGAAGCCTTCTCAGACTGGCCTATTAAAAATACTCTAATGGGGGGTGGGTGTGTGGGTGGGTGTGTGTGGGTGTGTGTGTGTGGGTGGGTGTGTGTGTGTGATATCAATAACACAGCTCTCAGCTGAAGCTAGTGAATTCTTTTTCACCATTTCAGTCAATTCCAGAAAGGGCAAAAACTGAAGACAACCCTCTACACACAATTTAGACATTACATGATATCAAAGAGCTTGTAATCAACCCAGATGATATTATAGATATGCTTATTTGCAACTGCAATGTTATATTATTCATAAGCAATATTGCACACATTGCTTGAACACTAGAACATCTGTCCAGGAAATAAGAATCACCTTTAATGCTCACCAGGATACCAAATAAAACACCCTTCAAGTAACTGTCACCCTCTACACTTTGGTATCAATTTTTTAATCTCACTCACCTATGGGTATATTGATAGGTAACACAATCAAGCCTCAAAGCATGACCAATAGTACGAGGCATTCAGTTTTTCCTAAATATTTTCCATTTTTACACTTTACAATTTTTCCATATTTCATAAAGGTGTTTTAATGTTTATCTTTGTTTCCTGCTACCCCACATCAGTAATTAAATATTTATTTTAATTGATAATAAATTAGGTTAATTTTCCAAGTCAGATCTGTTTTGCCTGTAAGAACAATTGGTCAGCAATCTCCCTGTTTTTCTCTCAGCCAGTAAGCGAGCTTTCTCCTTCCTGTTTTCCCTACTTTTTCCCCCCGCATCCCACCAAGGGGTGGGGGTGAGGCAGAAAGCTAGCAGGCAAGCAGCTGGGTGGTGGTTAGCTGCTAGACAAGGCTAACCCACCACAGAAACAAAGAAACATTTAATTTTCAGAAATTTAGTTGGGCCAGTGTGAAACACAGAGAGAAACTTTTTCTGAGAAATTTTTATCTTAACTCAGTTTTGAGTGTCATTTGTATAGTTGTAAATTTTTTTGGAAAGGCTGAAGCAACTCCCATGCTATTTTTAAAGAATATCTAAAATAATTTGAGATACTGCCCTTTCCTGACTGTAAAAGATATCTGAATGAACACTGCATTTGGAGTTAAGCAAAGCATGCAAGAAAGGGGCGTTACATTTACTTTTCCCTACTGCTGCCATATGCAACAAAAAATATTTTACTACATTAGGATGTGAAAATTTTACTATATTAGGATGATCTCTGTCAAGCAACTGTACCAGGTCTGGCCAGGATAGAGTTAACTTTCCCCACAGCAGCCCATCTAGTGTTGTGCTCTGCACTTGTAGCTAGAACAGCACTGATACCGCACCCCGTTTTGTCTATTGCTGATCGGTGCTGGAACAGCATCAAGACTCTCTCCAAACCCCTAAAAACCCAGTGGGCTGGGGGTGGGCAAGAGGTGGGGAGGGGACATCACCAGGGCAGCTGACTAAAGCCGACCAAAGGGATATTCCATACCGTATGGTGTCACACTCAGCAATAAAAGCGGGAAAGAAAAGGGAGAATAGGGGGCTCTGGTTACGAAGACGTCTGACCTCCCGAGCAACCGCTACACGTGTTGAGGCCCTTCTTCCCAGGATGTGGCTGAACATTGCTTGTTGATGGGAAGTAGAGTAATTGCCTCCCCCCACCCCCCACCCCATCTCTTTGCTTCCATGCAGCCTCTGCTTGTTTTTTGAAGGAATATTTCATTGTAGAACCTCAAGCTAGTTATGATATTTTACACGTGGTTTCTAAAGCAAAGCCTGTTTAAGGATACTGACTTCTGAAACTGTGAAATAGGCAAAATTGTGACTATGAAAATAAGAGAAATCTAATATATCACAAAGAGACAAAGCAGAACACACTGGCTGTAATTTAACCAATTCAGTTTCAAAGCGATCTACTTCTTCAGTGAGAACTGAAGAAACGCCACAAGAAACTTACCTGCTAACACTGTTATCACAAATCAGCTGAAGATTTGTTCTGCTCTATAGTTTTCTTTAAGAAATAGTAACCAACCTACTTTTCTCTTGCATTTTTCTGAAGTAAATGCGAAGCAGTAGTTAAATTACTTTCAGGGAATCAAGGAGAAATAGACAGTCATGCTAATAAAAAAAGTCATTCAATACTTCTATGCTTCACGTTATGACAGAATTTCAGCATTCTGGTGTTTTACTCTTTCGTACTGCAGTGCTGACAGTGAACTTCAAGGAAATAAAACTAGAGCTGGCAAAACTAGAGCTGGCATTTTTTTAAACATTTATCAAATACAAAACCGAACAAAATCATTGAAATTATCTTGGTCCATTCATTCCTTACCTTCTGTTTCCCTCCTCATTCTCATTCTGTCAAGTTTCTTCTGCTGCTCCCTCAACAGTGCCTGCTGTTGAATCTCTAGAGTTTGATCATCTTTTGGAGGATCAGGATACATGTGTCTCAAGCCTATCCGTGTTTCAGAATCTAGAACAAAGATACAAAATTTAAATTTTGCTTTAAACTAATATTTCTGAAAATAATTTTTAAAGAAGCAGCTACAAAGTCGTAAGAAACATTAAAAAAATGGTGACAATGACCAAGATGATAAGCCACCTTAGCAATGATTTTATAATTTCACTACAATAAAAAACATTTTTTCTGTTGAAGAAGAAACAGAAAGTTACACACAGAATCATATTTTGTTGGGGAGTAAAAATCAAATTCACTCTTTCAATAACATCATAGTATCAAATTAGTTAAGAAATCCAGGAAGCAAAGACTGGAAGCTAGGTGCGTGTCCTGACTGATAATTCTGCATTACAATGCCAAATCTCTTTTGGACATCATGAATGCAGCAGGAAAGTAGTCCAACTCCAGCAGCAGAACTAATGAAGGATGCGTGTGCTCTTCCCCAGACTGTTATATAGCACACTCTTCTATGACAGATGTAAGAGATGCAAGTTGATATACCTTCACTTAAAAGGGCTTGCGCTCTTGTTTAATTTCAGAATGAGATCTCTAGCTAGAAGGCCATTACAGAAAAGAGTAATACTTTCTTCCCCCAAAGTCTAGAAGGCATTAGAAATTTAGAGTGTCTAGAAATCTAACTAGAAATTTTATGTGGCCAGCTCAGATCATATAATAAACAATTTAACAAATTAAAAGCTTCCAAGCTATTCTATGAATCCATATTTAATAGAAGTTTACAATTATTTTGGAAAAGAAAAAACATTTTTACATCAAAATTACATGCATTCTTTAAAGGACCACATACTGTATGCCTACAAATGCTAGTAAAAAAAAAAATTCTGCAAGGTTCCCCATCAGCTAAATGCCAGATGGATGTGCAGTGACTCTGGTCATAGCCACCATCTCATGGTGCAGTATCTATATATCAACAGCTAAATTGCAGACACTTGTATTCTGTCTCTTCTGTGGCCATTTCTATAAAATGCTGTCCACAGAGTGCATTGTGTATGGGCAATAGGTGTGAAGAGGCTGATTTTTGTTTTTGTCTTTAAATCCTGGGTAACATGGAAGATGGAGGAAAAGAACAGAGGCTTCATAACCTTTCTTCCTCAACAAGAAGGTCTACCTGCCTTTGTATTTAAGTTCATTAAAATCCCAGATGTTCTGTATATTGACAGGATCTTGTGCATCCTTTGATGAAGGTCGCCTTACTGGAGCCTGCAGACGAAGCCTGGCCATCTCAAATATGTCCTTTGGATTCTTCTCCCTCCTCCCACTTGAAAAGTGTGTAAAACAAACAAAAGATAATTTTAAACTGTAGTATTCATGAGTTGCATGGAAACATCATTTAATAGTAATAACACTTACATCTTTTATTTATACAGTATATTTACAATTCCTTAAATAAAGCTATCGAAACAGAAAAATAATTTTGAAAATAATGACATTGCATATTGTGTTATAAAACCGGATAATCTACCTGAAACAAAAAAAACCTTCATACTTTATAGAATAGAACTAAGACTGACGATCTGATGAGTCTTTTCCAACTAATTGGTATGTTTACCCAACACATTTTGGAGGCAAACCAAAAAGTTTTAAATAAAACGGGTATGATTTTTCTATAAGGAAATAGGACTTCCACAGCAGTAAGCTATCAGCTACTGCAGTCTCCAGACATAAGTCTGGGTCTAGGAAGAAAGCTAATGAGAAAAAATTCTACCTTAGACACCTGTTTTGGAACATTCTCCAAGACTGAGTATTGTAACTTCCAATGTTACCAATACTGCCATTCTTACACTAAAATTTAGTAAGAGTCTCAGAAAAAACAACCAACCAACCACATACATTAGAAAAATGATGAAAATTTTATATACAGGTTCCATCTTCATGTTTTCACTTCACTCGTGTATTAGCCAACTAACACTAGTTACTAATATACAGTAGCTTTGAGTTTCTGTTCAAAAGCTAACTTTTAAAAATGAAGATGAAACTCTTACCGCGTAATCGGTATATCATCATCACTAGCCACATTTAGCAACTGTTCCTGCAGTCGCCTCTCTTCACTACGAAGCTGTTTCCTCATCTCCGATAATTCATTTATCACATTCTTTCTTTCCTCTGGAATTTAACACCAATCATTTAAAGAGTGTTAGAGACACTTTTGTACCTACCTCATAATGTAAGGTGAAAAAAAAAAAGCTAATGAATTGTTAATTAGAAGAAAGATTACATAAACACAAGCATTTCATACACTAGAAATTAGGGCAGAGCTTGTATTTTGAGACAGCAGAAGGACCAGATCACCAGAACAGCAGAAAGCATCTGAACTTCAATGGAAAAGTTTTGCTGTATTTAAAATGGGAAAAGCTATGAAGCGAGTGGGTATTGCCAGTATTGCCTTATTCTGCAATTAGCAAATCTACACAGTCCTGAGAGGCAGAAGACAGGAGCTGAGGTGGTATCAGCCCATAAAACCCACTTCTGTTTCCTGACTGGATAGTTCAAAATAGAGACATCAATCTGCTTAGAGCAGTCTCTTAAGTGTTAAAAAGTTTAACTTCAACATTTATTTTTAGTGTGTGTTCGTGCTGACTTTTTAGATCTACTTTGGGGCTAAGCTGTTTGTAGTCAGGCCAGCATTCCTCCAAAAGTTAAGTTTTACAAATTCCTTGTTTTCCAAATAACACACTAAATGATCTTAATGACCATCTTTTAGCCTGAGTCCAGAACCTAGCAGGCAAGCAAGTTTTATTAGCTTAAATCCTCCAACACAAAAGTTAATTCATATTTTTTGATTTCCAAGAGCTGCATTAAGAACCTCTTTCCCTTCTGTCTAGTGGAAGAGCTGTATCTCCTCACAATGGACCCAGGTACTGTCTGTATTTTTATGACATCACTTACTGTTATGTTCCATGTGTTTTCTCTTTTATACTTGTAAAACAGAATCAAAAGAAAAGTTACCACTATCCACCCACATATTGCCAATATAACTAACATAAAAAGCAAAGAGGACCCTTCCAACATGTCTGAATTTTAAAACCACCAGTGAAAGCAAAGAGGAATTAGGCAGATAAACGAAACAAAGAAGAATTTAAGAATCAGGAATGACCTACTCTACACATTGTTAGTCTAATCCATTATTCAGCCAATGCAAAACTCTCCCATTTGGCAACGTTCTGGTCACAGAACTAGTTACCACGGTCCAGACTGAAAGATTCCAACACTTCCCATGAACACTATTCCATTATCAAAGAGAGGTGGGGGTTTTTTTGTTTGTTTTTTAAACAGAAAAATATTTCCCAATGAAGTCACATAATAAGTACATTTTTATTTTGTATTAATCCTTCACACACACCATACCAATACACTGATTATACTAACACAGAGAGAGCACCTGCATAAAAATGCAAACTTCATAAGACAATTCTTTCGCAGACAAGAACAAGAAATGAGAATTGTAACCGAGACCAATTCCACTGTAACAGAAAGTGAGCTTGCAAGAAATACCTACCGAATGCACGCAACTGATTCCTTCTAGCAGGGACAGGTGGAGAAGGAACCCTTGGCTGTGGAGGATCCTAGTGATCATAACGAATATGAAATGATAATGTGTCAAAGTAAGAAACTACAGCAGACATAACTACATTTTACTTCCTTATTTTATGCCCAATTTATATTAACCACCAACTACTGGAAAAGAATAGTAACCTTACAGGTTGTTAATGAATAGGGTGTTTTGTTTTGTTTTAAATCTAATCTTTAAATTCATAAACTAAGTTATTATGATAACACAACACACTATTCAGAGATCTGGACACAGCTATATTAAATGCTGCAAAGACATACAAATAAACTGACCTTCTTCTAGAACATTCTTAACATCTAGGGAAAGCAGCAGTTTTAAATAAGGTTTAAGAATTAAAACACTTTCTGGAATTGCACTATATTTTGCCGAATTATCATTTTCTGGCAAATTCATTTTAAAAACTTCTAGCCCATTCAGACATACATTTACTAAAAAACAGTTTTCAATAAAAAGTCAGCAGTGAAGCCTGACATTCAAATATGCCAATTATTTAATCTACTCTTCACAGGAGGAATTGGAAGGAAAAAAAGAAAAAAAAGCAATTGTCCAGGAAAGATTACATAAAGTGAAAGAAATGAGCAGTCTTGGGGCCCCTACTGTAACTCATTTGTGATGCAAAAAAGAAAGCTGAAGTGTATTAGGATTTATAATCTTCTTCTGCCTTCAGAAATATAAAACAATAATGTCCATAGCTAGGAATCAACATTAAACTTCACACCTAAGCCAAGTTCTTTTCTGAGTGAACTCAGTGAATTACTAGATTCATAAGCAGGAATCTAGCGATGAATTACTAGATTCATAAGCTGTTTTATCCTAACATTATAGAATCACAGAATATCCCAAGTTGGAAGGGACCCACAAGGATCATCGAGTCCAACACCTGCCTCCACACCAGACCACCCGAAAATCAAACCACATGTCTGAGAGCATTGTCCAAACACTTCTTGAACTCCGGCAGGCTTGGTGCTGTGACCACTGCCCTGAGGATCCTGTTCCAGTGCCTGACCACCCTCTTGCTGAAGAACCTTTTCCTAACACCCAGCCTGAACCTCCCCTGTCACAGCTCCATGCCATTGCCTCGGCTCCTGTCGCTGTCACCAGAGAGAAGAGATCAGCCCTGCCCCTCCGCTCCCCTCGTGAGGAAGCTGCAGGCCGCCATGAGGCCTCCCCTCAGCCTCCTCTTCTCTGGGCTGAACAACCCAAGTGACCTCAGCCACTCCTCATGCATCCTCCCCTCTAGATCCTTCATCATCCTTGCTGCCCTCCTTTGGATGCTCTCTAACAGTTTCATGTTCTTCTTATATTGTGGCATCCAAAACTCCACACAGCAGTTGAGGTGAGGCTGCACCAGCACAGAGTAGAGTGGGACTACCACTTCCATTGGCCGACTAGCAAGGATCGCCAGACCCTTGGTAAGCTGGACAGAGCATCTCCTCTAAAAAATGAGGCGCTCACATCTACAGAAAATGTGCATGCAGAAAAAAAATTAAAATAAGACACCCAAGAAAACTTCTTATACTTTTTAAATAAAATTGAACATTACACTTCACAGCTACTAGACTGGCTAATAATAAAGACCATCTCTAGTTATTCGTAGTGTTCCTGTGAAAAAGTTGACAAAGAGGAAAAACCTGGTACAATTTCACATACTGCACTGTCTTAAATAAGTAAACGTTGACTAGAAAAATCATACTTGTGCGTAGTAAGATGTATGGCTTTCAGCAGATGGAATCCTCTCTTCTTTTCTTATTGATTTGTTCTGAAGAGCAGGAATGATGGGAGAAGGTTGCCTTGAGAACTGCAAGGAGGAAAGCAAGACAAACTACATTCCTATAGATTCTAAAAAATATATTATTATGGACAGGAAGAGTTTTATTAATATGTTTCATTTGACAGAACAATGCTTTTATTAATCTGTTAATGGAAATATTTTTGTATTTAATTTACTTTCAACTTTCAACCCCATAAATGATTGCAAAAATTATTTCATGTGATTTTATTTACTACCCAGAGAAATTTTAGTACTTCTTTTCTGTGATGCATTTTTTTTTTTCATTTATGGTTAAGTTATGTTTCCTTTTTTCCCTTCTAGACACTTCCATTGTATTTGTCCATTTTACAGAAATGCTTTGTAGAAATATCGAAGAGAATCAGTTCTGTAATTTACGTAGCTTTTGTCTGTTAGAATTCTGTAATGGACTTCTTACATCATCCAGGTCAAAGGAAAATAATTAAATTACAAAGAGCATCATTGTTGAAGATGAACAGTCCTCCAGTCCTCTAAATAATGTAACTTTTTTTATTTGTGTTTGGGCCTCAGCAAAAGCAGGCCATAGTACTTCATAGCAGATTTAAAAAGCAAATATAGAGTGCAGCTTACTCATATGTACATTGTTTTACTATATTTTTAATGCAAACTTGATCAGCAAGATAAGCTTCCACTGTAGTATGTCTGATTTTTCAATCAGCTGTTCTCTGTATGTGCTAAGTACACCGTAGCTGGGGAGACTAAGAGAGGAGCAATACTGGTAGAGGTCTAAGAAATCATGCAATTTCTTTACAACAGTTATTTTTAAAAGTTATGAAGAAGTATTTGTATCTTAGAAAGTAATGGAAGCATACCATCTTCTTCTCCTCTTCCATCTTTGCAAGCTTTTCCTTCTCGAAATATTGTCTAAGTTGTTCATCTTGCTTTTTTTCTTTTTCTTTTCTTCTTTTTTCTGCCTCTTTTTGTCTCTCTTCATCTAATCTAATTATTTCTTTATTTTTCAATCTTCGCTGTAATAAAAACATTATTAGTACGTTAAAAAGATTCTGCATTTTTAAAGTTTTGTTTTGTTTCTCTTTGAGAAGTTAAAACTACACATCAAAGGTGTTAGTATGAAATGAAAAGCGTATTTCATTAGGCTGATTTCAAACATTCAAATTAAAAACCATGCCGTGCAAATATTAAACATCTGCAGTCCAAGCCCTGTGAACATTTAACAGAATTTCTAACAACATCTGTAAACACCAGCTTGTGTCCCCAGACTCTCATCTGTCAGTTGAGGCTAAATTGTAGGCATCACTTCCAAAACACGCACTACACAATGCCTACAAAGAAAAGCTATCATCCATTCACAGTTTTAGTCCTGTTTCTGTGAAAAGTAATGATACCAGTTAGCTTCCTACACTATACTAGCTCCGCTCTGTTATCCAGAAGACTCATGCAACTAAATTGCATATACTAGAGAAGAGAATCTAGAATATAAACTAAGCGTTCTGTCTTAGAAATCCTGAAGTTCTACATCCTGAACTGATCTTTCATAACTATGCAGGGTACTGAAAGATTTTTCCAGCTCTTATGGCCCTCTGTCCTTGTCTTACAGTTATTTACGAGATTCTGAATTATGCATATTAATTCAATTTTCCAAACCTGATAAACAGAACTTGAGTTTGAATTAAATCGCAAGTTTACCTCCTCATTAGACTTGCTTGGCATTCTTCCAAAAGAAGTAGTACTGTTATCTCAAAAATACATCCTGGCCAATTCAAAAAAAAAAATGCTTTCTGAAGTAAGCTACATTAAGAATACAAACAATTGCACGTGAGCTAGATGTAAGAGAATAATGAAAAAAGTGTTTGCTTGTTCTTAATTCACTGATTTGATAAAGCTTTCTAGGGGCCTCACAAACAATTTCCTTTAAATAGGAGAGCACCACTGTCAACTATAAAACCACACTTTTTCTTAAAAGAACTAGCAGTATTTCAAGTTGGTAGCACACCACAGAGTGAGAAGAATGTGCCAGTTAAATACTGACAATTTTCTACCTCTTCTCCAGCTAACGTAGACCATTTTAAAAACAAAGAATTTCACAGTACACTTCTCAGTTTACCTTCTTAATCTAGAACACAAATATTACAAAGAGTTAGTTTAAGATGAAAAAAGTCAAGGGATTAAAATATTACACCTCCTCCTCTTTCCTTCTTTTCTCTTCTTGTTCATCTTCATATGCTTTTTGAATTCTCATCCTCTGTTCAGCTAGTCGTTTTTCTTCTTTTTCTTCTTCCATTCTAAGTTTTTCTCGCTCTGCTTCTTCCCTACGTCTCTTTTCTTCAATCTAGAAAATAAAGAAGGATTCAACTGTCAATAGACAGCAATAATCTTATAAACAATATTTACCATCACGATCTTCTACCGAATTTGGAATCCCTACTTGTGCAATCAAAAATTGCATGGAGCAACTCAAAGCATTCTAAGGCCAGTCTTACATTTCAGCTTCAGAATTCCTTTAAAATGAGCCGATATTTTTTACTATTGCTTTTTGGCCACTATTTACTGAACCACCATTCCATATGAACACTAATTACAAATGCCACTAATAAAACCTGAATATTCCCTAACACTTACTCTCCTCTGGATATGCTGCAATAACACTTTTTTTCACAGAATAAATAATGGAAGATGGGAAACCAAAACAAAAAAGACACAGCAATTATCCACAATTGTATTTCTAGACACAGTGCTGACTTACTGAAGCCAAAGGTCTGCCCATTCTTTATTCTTTTTGGCAGCACTATACACGGAAAAGGACTCAATCTTTTCTTTTTAAGGAGATCCACATCAAACTACTGTATGACGTTTCTACTCTTAAATTATTTAGGATTTCCTTGATGTCGGCATTTAATTAAACTGATAGTTAATTCTCGAAGCATGAAATTATATGCAAAGTTTTATGGACAGAAGACAAACTCGTAGAACAATAATCACCCTTTATATACCCATCAATAAATAACTACATTATTGTCTCAATGATCACCATTTCATTCTGATGAACATGCATTTGTAACGCGTTGACTTCCAAGGGCAAATGTTTTTGTTTCTTTATATATTTATGTATGTAAACTTCTACTGCATGCACAGTTTGAGAGCTCCAAACTGTATTTAGAGTAGAGTCATATTTAGGAAAAAAGACATAATCTAAGTTAGTGAAGTCAACTATTAATAGCATCACTTTTATAGGCATTTGTTATGTAAGGCAAAATCAAAGAGACTCAATAGCATACAGCTCTCAGCACACACCCTGTGTACAGGGGATTGGCTATGACTGGATAAAATCTTTGGTCAGCAGAATCTTTTGATTTACTTTGCCTGTAACCCTTTTTTTTTTTTTTTTTTTTTTAATTATTTAACATGACAACTGGTGCACACATTCACCTGTAGACGAAGAAAGTTCTTGTATGACTCTTGTCGCTTAAGTTGTTGTGGAGATGGTGGTTCACCAAACACATTACCCCGAGCAAAAGGAGAGGTCTGTGCAAATGTAAAACCTAAGAGAGGAGAGGGAAAAAAAAAAGGTTCCAGATAAAAATCAAAGCAAATTTAAGACAGCAACCCAGAGTGAAGAAGCAGAAATCTGAGACACTTCTTTCACAAGGTAGTTTATGACAGCCATAATTCAAGGCTTTAGCTGAAAACAATAGCTGTGATTAAAAGTTTTCACATTATCTGCCTAGAATGTTTTAACTGCTCGATTAACAATGTCTAAGCCAAATGTCTTTTTACAAAATAACACCTACAAAAGATTTTAGGATACATGAAACAAGTCATATATTCTACTGTGCAATCTACAGTTTAATATCTAAAAAATGTCACATTTAAGTTAATTAGAATAGCAAAGATTTTACATTTCATAACTTCATTGCTTGCCATTACTCTGACTTAACACACACAGTACTGTTCCTTAGGTTTATTCAATCTTTAAAAATAGAATATTAGGTAAAATAGCAATGGATGCTACAAAAAACAAAGCCAAAATCTGGCAGATAAAATTCTGAGCACTCAGAAACTGAGTTCTGCCATTATAAGGCACCTTCTCTACTATGAAGTTTGAAGTGTCAGGTCTCTTCCAGCTCAGCAACTTCCTCCACTGTATTGGAAACGACATCACTGGGGACAGGTTGCCACGTTATTCTCCCTCAGTTAAGAACATGTCATAACCATATAGTCCCAAAAGCTCTAGAAATGAGGATTAACTCAGATAACAGTCAGAACAGCCTTTGCAGAACAGGATCTCTACAGAAAGTAGAGGAGAAGGGAAGTAAGTAAAAGAAGAGTAAGTTGTGTGAACTTTTCACCTATCATGTCTACTCCACAGGATAGTGCCTCAAGGATGTGTAAACACCATTGTTCCAATGAGCTGAGATGAACATAGCTATAAGCTGTTCTCATGCTCCCCCCGTACTTTTTCCTGTGCGATGGCTTAACGCACAAGTCAGATGAAAGCAGAAATAATATATCCGCTTATTCCCCCAGAAATGCACAGGCTTACTGCTACAACGTAGCCTTAAGAGCAAAGAAGTATACTTTGAGGTTAACACTGTTTTTCCTTACACTGAATGACTGTTTGAATCCTTCCAAAATATAATTAAATATACGTGTGGTTCCTTCAGGATGGACTTACTTCATACAGGATCTACACCATGTAGAAAGTCAGAAGAAAGTTTATACATCACTTTAAAGGCATACACACAAGACAGACAAGTAACTCTGGAATGTATCCAGGAATGAACTTACTGTGTATCAACTACTATTCTGAGAGTCCTCTTTCTTTAAGGGGAGGGAAAAAACAAAAAAATAAAAGAAATAACCTAAATGAGGCCACTTTACTGCCTGACTATTCAACTGGAAGGTACAAACCTATAAAGGTCACATCCCTGACCTGCAACATCTCCTGTTCCCAAAACAAGTGATGTAACCGGGGGGCTCTTTGCTTTAACAGCCTTGCCTGTTTCACTTCTTACTAAATATACAGTATACCAGCTAGAAAGAGCATGACAGAAGACAGAACAAAAACAAAAATTGATTCTGCAACCAACAGTCATGACACTGAACAGTAATCTTGGGAAACAGATCCATATTCCAATTAGCACGTAATTCTTTACATAGAAGTACAACAGTTTGGACAGGAGAAAGAAAAGCAACATATAAGCTAATTCAAGGAGACCATGACAGATCCTGAACCGTGTCCATCCCAGACTGGGAACAGGTCTAGAGCACCACAGCACTCTCATTTAGATGTCTTGCAAAACGTAAGAAGAAAGATGCACTAGTTTTTCAATAGGAAAATAAAATCCCTAAAACTTGGAGGCAGTGTGGAGGACTACATATGTACCTAATTTACCTGTAACCTTTTTGAACTTGTTAACTGCTATACTGTACCTGTTTCATTTTAACTGGTAACATCATCCACCTGCAGACCGTCCTCTCTCCTTTTATTCCATCTTTTCTCCTACTATACAGTTGTATCATTTAAAAGTAAAATAAATATGTATCAAGATTTGATTAGATAACATCGAACCTGGAAATCTAATGTACTGATCCTGACTGTCGATTACTAAAGCAGTTATTTTCATCATTATTGAAGAGACAGGTAAGAACATAGATACATTTTCAGTGCACCCAAATGACAGCAATGGACAAGTTTGCAAAAGAATCATGATACTGATTTCAACGGTGGAAGGCACTAAGACTATTATAGGACTACAGGAAAGGAGTAAAGAAACTACAGGAGTTTGATCACTAAGATCTATAAATAATTAGAGCTTTAATAGCATTCTTAAAAACCTGCTATTTTATTTGTAGATGCTTCTGTGTTCTCAGGTCTTGGGGAAGCCAAACTTAGGTCAACAGATACAATAGCCCTTTTATCTTCGTATAGTCTCGCCTCTGGATTATGATACGCATCTTCATTTTGCTTGTGCATCATATTCAAGTCAGCTAAAGGAAAGGGGAAATAACTGTTTATAGCATTTTGTTCTCACAAAAGGCATGTTCACCATAGATTCTCAAAAATATGGGGCTGTTTCAGCAGCTCCACCTTTTCTGGACACAGTAACTACGGGAACAAAAAATTTAAGCAAAGACAAGAATATATTAGCTATAGATGAAATATTAATTGTCAGGAATTCACTGTAAAGTATTATTTATTTTGTTGGTTTTATTTTGCCAGGAGTGATTCTTCACAGCAAACCTTCACCCCAACAAATGCTATGAAATGGAAAGACAAAGAGCTCAAAAGACAAAAAAGACTGACAAGTCTGTGTTGACAAGTATGTATTTAGAAACCACTCCCTCCTATTTCCTTAAAGTTGTAAAATACTTTTCAGTTTAGTATTGGTATTTAAGTACTGAATCTCTACTGTATTTGATTTCTGTTAAGGGCAATAACCACGATAAACCATTAAGGTGTATTTTGATCTTCCTGCCTTCAGTAATAGTCCAGTTGTAGATGTCTGTACATAAGCAAAAGAACGTCATCCAACATTTTTTTTAAAACACATTCCCATCAAAATTTACATGGTGCTTATCAGTTACCACAAAAATCCTAATCAAAGATGTTAATTTCACCTCATCTTGAAAAATTCACTATACTACACTTAAAAGGTCCATTTTCAAAAAAAAAAAACCAGCTATGCAGATTTCAAATTTCTTTTTAGATAGTGTCTGATAAACATGAATTACTGCAGTCATTTAAACACACAGATTTCAAAAACTTTAAATTACGTCCCTCTCTGTAAAGGAGCTTTTGCATCGGTCTCAAAAGCTATTTACAGAAATCTTCGAGAAGGTAAAAAGACAAGTCACACTGCATGAAATATAGACATGGCAGAAACAGCACGTTAATGCTCGATGACATTTGACTCATAGCTTATCCATCAAGTTGCCAACATATGGTGGGAAAAATAACTTTACACATGTAATTCAGGAAAACAAGCTAAGAAACTTCTTTCTTTTGGTTCTTCATTTACNGTGGGAAAAATAACTTTACACATGTAATTCAGGAAAACAAGCTAAGAAACTTCTTTCTTTTGGTTCTTCATTTACAAGCAGAGAAGTTTCTCAGAAGAATATACACATTTTAGGCTAATGTAAGAGACCCACATTTTCCTCTGGCCTACTCTACTTACGCTATCATAAACCCTAGAGAAAGAAGCCAGACACGCAAATGCCGTGCTTAAAGACAGGCAGTGTCAACATCTCTTATCTGCTCTGCGGATAAACACAAGCCAGCATCCTAAACACAAGCTTCTAAACTTACTATTTGGACACACAATTTTTACAAAGCCTTTGAACTTCACCCCCACCTCCTTCAAACTACTCTGTGAATTTAATCACATGCCACTAGGGTGTCATAAAACCAAAACTAACTCTATAGGTATAAAGTGTTACCCAGTAAGTGTTCCATCCTTTGAAACTTACAATACTTTATTACCAGAGAACAGGTTAGAAACCAAATCAGAATGCAGCATCATATTCCAATAACAAGAAAATCAATTTCACACTAGAAATCAACAGTTACAAAGCTTTAAATCTCACTCACTTTAGAAGTTACTGCTTTTATTTATTTTGGATCTTACTATTACTGCTTCCACTAGTGTATTCAGCTTTCCACAAAAGGAAACTGATCGATACTATATCCCTGAATGGGTATGAGAAATGCTTATCTGAGAGATGCCATGACTTCCTCTGGGTAATTCATTAGGTACTCTCTTATTTTGCAGATTAATTGAAAACATTTAAACTAAATTAAATTAAAGTGAACTGGAAACTTCCTGAGTGTGGGAGGAGGAGCAAAAAGTTTCGAGTCCATTTGACTTATGGTTTCAGTGTGCGCTAACAACAGTTACCTCTTGAATAAGCCATGGAATCATGAAGGAGGTTGAATCTGTAACATTGAAATTAGGTTTTATCTGATGAAGAATGAAAATAGCATTAAAATTCACCCACGGAAAGCCTACATTCACTCCCATATATCATGGTAAGTGTCAGACAAATCCATCTCTTTATCATTGTTAAAGAGCCACTATACCTGTCTTCAGGACAAGATGATGAAGGCAAGAAAAGGGCTAGCACAGGCCAACAAGAGAGAAATACTTGGCTAGTGAGATGCAGTATAGATCCTCAAGTCACAGGATTAAATGTGAGCATTCAAACACCTTTCACTCATCTAAAACGAAGCAGCCACCGTTAAGGTGATTTCCAAAACTGTTCTGTAGACTGTGTGGGAGAGAGTGTTCAACAAAAGAGAATCTGTGGCACTTAGGGGAATTTAATAGTAATTTTATTTTGAAATACACAAATCTAATTGTGCTTACTGAGTACTATTTTTATTTTTACACAAAATATTGCTGTAGGGTCCAGTGCAGCAACAAAACTGTACATCTTCCAATACAGAATGTTTTGCCTAATACAGGGACTAAGTCCAGGATCCAGAATCAGGACTTTGAGTTTTAATCTTCCATCTATCCACCTCTCCAGCAAATCAGGGATAAACAACTTGCCCAGATTATAGCTATCTCCCAGCTCACTACTCCCATCTTCTATAAAACAGCACTTGGAAGGAAATAAAACATAAAAACATTACTGCTGACTGACTGCTATTTACACAGCCGTTTGCCAGTAGTGTTACTTGGGGAGATTTAAATATTCCACTAAGCTTTATATATTTATTCAAACATGTTTCCATTTTCCATGTCACAAGTAGAGCTTTCTAAGACTGGAAGCAATTTTAAAAAATAAAAATAATAAAAGAAACTGTTCCTGGAAAATGTTTGTATAAAAGTCTTCACAACAGACTTTAGCATATTTGCATTGCAGATGATTCTAACAGCTTTTTTTTTCCTCTCGNACAGCTTTTTTTTTTCCTCTCGCTCCCTTTATTATTGCATTTTTCTTCATTTATAGTTTATCCTGTTTCCTTTTTTTTTTATTGTGCCCTTTGAATGATTCTACTGAAACCAAATAATTACTTTCATATTTCCAGAGTACATCTGCTTGAAACAAGTATTTCTATTTTTCAATAAAGCGCTATCAGTGCTACAAAACAAGGAATAACATATCTGAGTAGAGCCCTTACAGGAGCAAGAAAATCTTCAAAAGACCACCCATAATTTTGGCAAACATACTTATCAGATTTCCTTTTGCATCTCTGAGAGGAGCACCACCACCACCTTTTCCCCAGGGATTGTAATTCCTCATTTCTGCTTCTAACTTGGCTTCGTAGCGTTCCTTCTCTTCTCTCTCTTGTCTGCGTCTTTCCTCTCTCTCTTTTATCTAAAAAGAAGCAATCCACAGTCAGCTGCATAAAAATATCACACTAAGTATAGTTTTAATTAAAAGTTAACAGAGCAAGCTGAGTGCCATCATTACCCTATCTGCATCTAGTAAATCACAAATATTTCATTGCCTATACTGCAGAGCATGAATGCCGTTGTCACAACGTGCATGTACAGTTATGCATAATCATAGAGAAACACAGAAATACACATTATAAGACTTCCAAATATTCACATCTGACACTTGCAGTAGATCAAAAGTCCCATATCCTTGGATCTTGTGATACAGAAGGTTGTATGGCCTGAAATTTAAACAGGCAAAGCTTTACAGCACTACAGTACTTGCTTCTCTCAACCTGATATATTTTGTTTAGCCTAAACTTAGATTAGAGGTGGGATAAAGACTTTTACCTATAAATGCCTTAAGAGAATGCTATACAATTCTGTAACTATTCATGAAATAGTTTTCTGCAGTAATGCATGATGATATACGCAAAAAATGCACAACTACTCCTGTGTTTTGTTCCTCCTTTTCTTCAAGATCAGGTTAAATGTATGTAAACTAAGTCTCCTTACTACTTCATGTAGCATTTATAAAGGGAACAGCTCTTAAAAGAAGTCTAACCTCTATTCAAAGCTTTTGAAACATTAGCTACTATTTCTGTAGCTGAAATATGTTAATGTATTTTCTTAAGTTTGTTCCTTCTGTGCATTAAATAAATATTTCCCTTTATCTGGTAGTCAGACAATTTCAAAAGAGATGCAATGAGTCAAAACAAAGACCAATCTAGCCCTGCAGACTGTTTCCAAAAATGGTCAGTCAGGTCTGCCTACAGGAGACAAAAAAAAGGTAACTGTACATTCTGTTCACTTTCAACAATAAGCAGCATCATAGCTTTGAAAGACTGTGTTGTGCCAGGTTTATTAGACCTTAACGTCAAGTCGTACAGTCTCTCACAGGGCAAAATAGAATTTATTTCTTAAGACTGTAGTGAGAAAATGCCTTCAGAGAAGCATAAGGACAAGTGCAGTATCAAACACTATTCCTAAATGTTTATTTTATTCTTAATTTGGCCTTGACTGGCAGCCTCTCCTTGATCTCTATACACAATCATAATTAGAACTAGAACATTTTTATAGCAATTATTTACATCCACTGAAGAAAAACATAAAGAAGAATAAGATAAGAAAATGTTAGTGCCACTGAACCAGGTTCTAGCAAAATCTCTTCTGAAATGTGTCATATCATGGTCAAATACGTTTTAAAAAAAAAACTCCAACAAGGTGCAGTAACAAAAGGCCACTAAAATCAGCAGGTAACTAGGATGTCTACTGGAAGACAGGAGACTAAAGAAATTTGTCTAGTCTATCAGAAAGGAAGCTGAAAAGAGGTAAGACATCACCTACTAACTCACTAAAACTAAACATTAGGGAGGCCTTTGAATTAGTAACCAAATGATCATGAAGAATTTATTGAAATAAGAGTGCTCTTAATTACTAAAGCAATAATGCTCGAAAGAAAGCTTTTTACTTGTAGACTAAATAAGTATGTTTGAAAGAGTACTACAGTTACAACCACTATATGCTAACAAGAAAAAGAAGAAAGCTGTATAACTCAGTACCTGCTGTTGCAATTCTTGTTGATAAGCTAATGTTGCCTCTTTGGAAGGCTTTGATTTTTCTTCAGAAAATACTCCTATGCTTCTTTGTCTGTCTCCTGTATTCCTCTGTCCAATGTTACTTCTGAATTAGAAAACCACACATATAAAAGTAAAACATCATAGGGTCAAAAGGAAAAAAAAAATCCCTGCCTGAAATATGTAACAGCTGCTGTCTTCCACAGCCTGGCAGTTTATAACCTAAAACATTTTAATAAACCCATATAAAACAGCAGGGTTCACTGAATTATTGTTTAGATAGGAATTCTTAATCAGAAGTTTGAAGAGTAATCTTTAACACACTTCAGTTCAAAGGCATATACCTTGTTAGCAAAATACTCCCAACGAGAGGCATACCAATATAGATAAACACAAACAAAGAATACGAATACACATTTACTTACACAGATTGCTCTACTGGGGCTTGGCCTAAAGGAGGATCCAGATTAGGTGTTGGTTGCATTCCCATCATACCTGTACCATCTGCACATTAAAAATAAAACACTATTTTAAATTTTGAATGCTTAAAAATAAATATTTGCTATTACTTACAAGCACAGAGCTCACTACTCAGACTGTGACTGCACGATTACCAAGAGGACTCAGATTCTACAACACCAAACATAGCTAAAGCTTAATGCCCCCTAAAGCAGGAAACACAATGCAAAGGTACAACTCCATTTCTTACTTTTAAATTCAACTAAACTCCTTAAAATTTACAAATGTATTCATTAGCATACTTTACAATGAACTAACAAAAAGAAGTAACTAACTTAATGTAACTTTTGTCCTCATGCTTTCCAAATGCATCCTGTACTGTGAGGAGAACCACACTGCCTCGTACACTACAGTGTATTTGACACCTGTACTCATATTGAAATAGGAATGGCAGCAGCACTCTGCTACAGCAGGGCTTGAAATTGCTGTACATACTACTGCTTATGTTCAAGACAGTAAGAGATGCATCTCTGAAACAATTTCATGCTTTCAAATTTTATGCACTAGCTATATTCTACTTTGTGACAACAATCTTTAGGACAACTTAACCCT
>VXAL01000595.1:384515-399747 GCA_013399475.1 Chauna torquata | reverse complement strand
GTTTAGAGAGTATTTTTAAAAATAAATAAAATACCATACTGTTTTGTTTAGCTTTGTGGTATTGACAGAAGCATTTGTGACTGTAGTCTGTGGATCTCTGTCATGAAACATTTCAGAGAGAGTTGCATACTGGCGAAGTTGGAATTGCAAAAATCAGAAGGTACATAAAAAGGGAACAGAGCTTTTTCTTTCCTTTAAACTAGTGCTTACCTGCAAAAATTATTACTACTTCTTTTCACGTTAGTTTTTTGTAGTAAATAACAGGAACTTTAATTGCACATTAGTGGCTTACAAGAACCTATTGTTGTGACATTATTTAAACAAGCTGTGAATTAAGAACCTCTCTCCACCCTGCAATCTAATTACATTGTCACACTAATTACAGTATTTTGTATTTATATTTGACAACTTTAATTTTCTTTTCCTAGTTTACTGAAATAGCTTTCCTCTAGAGAATTTACCTTTTAGTCTAGAATTTCTCCTTTTTTCTTTCAGTTCAGAAAAATTTAAATTTAAAGAATTTAAAAAAAAAAGAATGTCTTAGTTGCTTTGGATCCATTCTGTTCCTCTCTCCACCATTAGTTTTCTGTGCAATCTTAGGCTAGTCATCTTAGTGTTCTCTGCTTCTCTGTAGGAGTCCTGCTCAGCTTACTAAAGTGTTCTTAGATCTGTGGATGAAATTGCACTACCAAAACACCAGGCACTGTCTTGTGAACATAAATATAGCATGTTCATAGGTTGGGACTCTAGTTTATTTTTCTGTGGTTAGGGAACAGAAAAAGACACACTAGGGTGAAGCTGAGACTTGGAAACAGGCAATAAAATCATTATCCATTTGCAAAAACAATATGATGGGCATTTGAAGCAAATTACACTCCATAATATAATGCAAATGCCCATTTAATTCCTATCCAAATACTATTTATTTCCAAGCCCTAGAAATTGGTGTTAATAATAAGCAGTCCCATCGTGTTGGTCATAGGTCCATGATACCGTTTTAAGGGTAACTATTTATTAATATTGAATTAAGCTTGCAAGCCTTTATTTATTTGATTTAGTCTTTCACTGGAAATAGCCACATAAAAAAGGCAGCTAGTATGGGGATGAGATTGTTAGTGATTTAATGTGATGAAGCTAATTAAAATAATTAAAAGAAATTGTGCTGTGGAAACAATGTGTAGATATGTCAGCAATAATGGGGCACTGGTGGCTTAAATATTCAACAAATAAGCTTTGCTTCCTCACATAGGGAGAGGGCCACTTTTATTAAGAGAAATCTGGAAGGCTGTTGAGAACAGGAATTTATCCAAGACATGAATAAAAGTTTATGTAAAGCTAAATCTAAATGATGATCTAAATCATCTGCTAATGGGGGAATGGAGGGCATGTGACACAAAGCTCAGCTTATTGTCGCTGCTAAGAAAGAAGACGTACATATGAGCTCTGTGAAAACTCTTGTCTAGTCTGGTTCGCTGCAAGGTTGATGCTGGTGGAAGATTCCTAGAATGACATTTAAACCAGAGAGAAGATAAGGTATGTTCTCAGGGGGCTCCTGAGGAATAGCAGCAACTTGTCTGCAACTGTCCAAATGTCTGGTCAAACAAGACAAGAGATGGTTGCAAGTATTGCCCACACCCATGCTTTGTGGCTCATGGTAACAAAGTTGCAAGATTTAAACAGATCATTATGAACAATAATATGTTCAAAGTCAGCTTAATCAGTTTCATTACTGCAAAACTAAATCAAATCTAATCTTACATATCGCTTCATCAAGTGGGAAGATTACGCATGGAGATGTCTAATAGAATTAGCACTGTTGAGTACAAATTCGAGCTCTTCAGAAAAATGGCCTATGTCTATCTCTTAAAACTCACCTCTTCCAACACCTAGCAACTTCTGTACTCCAACTGCTCCGTAATTCTTTATAGGTATATTTCTTTTATATTTCAGTTCTTTATAGGCCACTTCATATTGCTCACTCAGTTCACTAAACCTTTTCTCTCTCATGCTTTCTCTTCTGAAACATACAGGTAGAGCAATGAGTTTTGTTCTCTAACACATGAGCACTCACCTGCTTGACTCTCCACCTTGACTGCGTGAAGCAGTCTAAACAGGGAAGGCTGTCATTTTGGTGCTTACTGGCAGGGAATGTGCTGGGAAAATGCAGCCCTCCTGCAGTAAACAGACTGAAGAAAGGTTACAAGCAGGAGTTGGGCAGCTTGGATGGAGGACAATCATGAAAACATGGAACAGCATAGCAAGAGGAAGTAGTGAATAAACAGTACAGACCTATGCTTGGCAACTGAGCATTCATGCACAAATGTATTTTATATCAAGTCTTCAGCAGGGGTTTGCAGCTATCAGCATAACTAGAAAAGATCTCTTATGGCATTCCCCTACTCCTTCCTTTCTGGCACAGAGCTTTCTCTGCAATGTATTTTTTTGTTGTTGTTGCTGTTCATGTTCTTCCAGGTTTGTTTGAGTGATTTTTTTTGTTTGTTTTTTTATATAAAACTTCTGTGCCTTCATTTTGGTTTTTTGTTTTGTTGGTTGTTTGGGTTTGGTTTTGTTTTGTTTTGTTTTAAATCTCAATGCAACATAAAATGTTTTGCTTTTGTCCTTGACTTGAAGTCTGAATTGAGAGTCTGCCTCCTGTTTTTCCACCTGCAGGGATTCCAATGCTGAAGATAGTATTTGCTGGTTATGAGCACCTGTCCTTAATTTCTGTCCCCTTGCTCATCTATCATCCTGCTCAGATTCTTCTTGGCAGTCTTTTGGTACCAACAATAAAATCTTGGATGGTTTCTAGGCAAAAGGTAAGAGTTGCTCTTTTTGATTTATAATGGAAATTCTGCTATGAGGAAGAAATACCTAAACACAAGTCTTAAACTCCTCAGGTTCCTTCTTGTAGATCACATGGTAGGGGGTTTTCTGTTTCTTTACTTCCTTTATGGCAGTGATAGTCACAATAGTGTCAAATTAAAAAGGCTGAACTTTATCCCCCTTGGCTTTGTAAAGGTTCAAATTCAGAAGTTAGGCCTCTATGGCATGTTCCTTTCACAGCAGCAAGCATTCAAGTTATGAATTCAGATTATACCCAGTAAAAATGGCTCCATCTTTACATAATAATCACTGCTTTGGATCTCTTGTATAGAGATGTGACAAAGATCTGTCTGCTGACATGGGAGCTGGGGGGATCAGCAAAATGAGGGCCCTCTGTGAATTGAATTGAATTGAAGCAGCATGAAAACTTTTAAATAGTTTTTGTTGTTGTTGTTGTTGTTGTTGTTGTTTTTTACTTAGGTCACCCTTTACAATAGCAAGAAGTCAACAGAAGTTTGCTGCATCACATTTCATGTCAAAAATACAGCCCAGCATAGCTTCTAGGATGATAGACTGTAACCTAGAGATTTTTGCATTGGCGTCACTGGTTCAAGTTACACTTACTTAAGTACTGATTGAAGCTGTTCACATCTGATGGCCATTCTGTGACATATATGAAATTGCAGTGATTTCTGTCAGGTTCTCAGAACAGTAGTAGCTACCTCACGGAAGGCTAGTCTTTGCACTGATTATAGCACTGTCTTTAATGTTTTGAGATGATAAGGATCAAGAGGCTCTGACAACTGAAGTAATCTCTGACAGTCATTTTAGGTGAAGGTTGAGACATACTGTGGAAAGCCCAGCTCCACCAGTACTCTGCATTCTTCACCTGTCAGCGGAGAAATTTTTTGTCTTCCATGTTTCCAATTTTTAGCAAAATTCAACAGGCTGCCATTTTACTAGCTTCACTCCAGTAAAATCTCCATGCTAACGTGAATTATAATCCTCAAATTAGTCACTTTATATGGCTCCACTTTTGGTTACCTGAATTATAAAGAGCAGGGAAGCTCCCAATTTTCCAGAATTGAGTCCAGAAGTCAGGTCTTGTTAAGCTATACTTATCTTAGCATCCAAAAATGGAAATTTGTGAATCATATGTAATTTCTGAGATTCAATCAGTTTGAAGTAATGATAATTTTTTTTAATTACCAGAAATAATCAGGAGACAGATTGTGTAAAGAAAATTACATGCTGTTCCTGAAGAAAGATAGCCTAAAGTTGACACTACCGGTGACAGAACAATCCCTACAGTGCTGGCTTCTCTTCATCATCTAGCTGCTCCCGGCTGCCAAGACCAGGAGTATGGCTGGAGTTCATCCAGACCTCCCTGATCCTCAGGGGTGATAATGGCCTTCAAGGGCTGCTGTCAGTTACTGCAAGTTAACACAGCCTTTAAACAGGGCATCAGAAAAGTCAACCAGTACTAGAGAGATTTACCGTTCACCAGCACTAGTTTCTTATTCATTAAGCTTCAAATAAACCTTCTGTGCTAATCAGACTGTAATGCTACCGTAGAACCACTTTGGGGGATTGTTGTTCTGTTGCAGCAGTTTTATCAGTTGGTCTTCTCTATTATTCACAAATGTTATTTTAATTACTCTCATAAGAAAAATCAATGAGGCTGGGTCTGGTACAGTTGCAATAAGTATAATAGAAGTGAATGTTGTGACTGGATAATGGTCTCCCGCTTTGAAAACAAACATGTCATCATCACCCTTGATGTTTATTTTCTATAAACACCTTGGCTTCATTTTGGCATCTCTCTTGCAGGGGGAGGCGGTTATCCAGTCACAGTACTCAACTGCAGTGACATTCTTACTTAATTATGATAGTACATGTGATCTGGTTGTATGAAATTGAATTTAAATATTTAGAGGTTCATCTACACTACGGTATTTCTAGTTTGTAAATATGGCAGCAGAATCTGCCAAACTACAAAGTTAAAAAATTGTTTTCCCAAACAAAATGTGGAATGATGTCTCTCTCCAAAGTCTCTTGCCAAAAGACTAATCTCAAATGGCTAGATTTAACAATAGTTAAATGCTGGTGTTTCTGAAGGCTGGTGTTTCTGAGGGGAATATAGCCTATTTATTTTTAAAGGTTTGGATTTTTTTAAAAGGGTTTACATTTGTGCTAGAGTGTTTTTCAAGCAGTGTGTACAAGCTTTAAATGTACAATATTAAAGGTTAATATCTACAATAAGAAGACCCATCAGACATCTCTCAGACTGAAATGCTTGTTTAGCCAACCCTCTGGAAATAAGTCTCTCACCCATCAAGCAAATGTCAGTCTGCCAGGACACTTCCCCCAAAAGGACACAGAAAACAGAGGTTCCAAATCTGATGAATTTCCCTCTTGCTCAGGCCACAAGAAAGCACCAAGCTTTTTTTGTTGCACAGCACACCAAAAGAAGCATCCTTCACAGTACCCACACCTGTATGCAGGAGCAGCTGAAAACTTAACACTGTTTAAGCCTGTCACACTTGCCTCCTAAGTTAGAGAGGGTGCTTCCTGCCAAACTGGAAGCATGACCACCTATCATTTGATTTGAACCTCTGTCACACACTGAATAGTTTAGCTACCATAATTGGCTGACCCTGCCATCACTTAAAGGTTTCTCCATGGGGTTTCTCTACTCCTTGTAAAAATGTTTGGTAAGAGCAGACTAAAGCTACAGCCATTTTAAACATGGATTTTAAAAAAATCCTCAGGTGTTACTGACATAAGACCATCTCTGAACTGATGGACGTGGCTTACTCCTACCTTTCCTCAGAAAGGAAGGCATAAACATCCAAGGTGCATGACATCCACCACTGCAGCAGTGACTATATGCTGAGCAGGCTTTGAGCCACGTGGAAGGAGGCCAGGGAGCACAAAGGTGTTTGCAGAAGTTTTCTTCAGTCTTTCCTGAGGAGCTCTTGTATCTCTGCCACAGGTGGTTTCTTGAATGGGGTCCCAGTAGTTGCTTTCTAAAAGACATCTGAGACCCATCTCAGCTTCCTTGACTGGCAGTCTAGCCATATTTCTTAGGTTATTCTGTTAAGGCTATCTCTATATGAGGAGACTGTGATGGGCTATCAGAGACAAAAAGATTATCACAAAACCCAGAGTGGCTTGTCAGCTGCATGCTGATACCTCACTCAGTGTCCCAGAAGCACACGGAGCATTTTGTCACCCCTTAATAAAAAGCTTGTCTTGTGCTGTTTGTCTTCTTTTAAGAATATAAAAAAAGTGACTGTTTTCTTTTCTTTTTTTTTTTTCTTTTTTTCCTGTTCACAGGCACTGAAGTTAACCAGACAGCCCAAAGTACCCGTGAAGGTATAATGATGGAGATGGCCTGTGTCACAGTGAATGTATATATGTACTATACTGTATACACAGACAATTGAGACAACTGGGTATTTGTGAATGTTGCTTCAGTGCATATTTTATTTTTATATACATATATATATATATTAAAAAGATACCTGTTAAGTGCCTTACAGATGCATTTTTGGCAAAAGCGTTGTTTCCAGAAGCCACTTTGTTGGTTACTGCAAGAGGTTGTACAGTATTTTGGAGTCCTTTAGTTTTTATTTTTCTAACAGAGTGAAGTTGAGAGGTCATGACTAACAGCTGTTTTTTCCATTGCCCCTGCTTTGAAGCCAGGGTGCACTAGCTGTAAGTTTCTGTTTTGAACTAGCCAAAATGACCAGAAGCCTGTCCCACTGCTGGCTTACGCTGGGGAAGAGCTATCTTGAAGGTTTTTTCAAGATTGACTTGAATTCCTGTGTGATTCTGTTACACTCCCTAGTCATATGACTGTGACATGCCTTTTTCTTCTGAGTTTGTGTATACTCAGCATGGGGCCATCCATTGGATAGAAGCTCAGAAGCATGAATTATTTGCATTTGTTGACATAGTTGTCTAGACATTCCTTCAAAGTTAATGGTTTCTCAAGAAAATTCTTTCAATTCCATTGTATGATATTGTGCCATTGTATATCTTAAATGCCTCATAAGCTTCTTCAAAGAAATGGTCTGGTGCTTGGATTATGAGTGAAGTATTTGTGTTTGCAGCTAGGAGATCTTTTATAATTTACCGCTGAAGAACACCATTTTTTGTTTTTCATTTTTTGTTTGCCTTCCCCTGGTGCAATGCACAGAGATCTGCAGTGACAGAATTTAGGATGCTAATATTGAAGCAGAGTCTTTACTGTAATAAGCCAAGCTACATTTTCTATATTGCTGCATCGGTAATGAATAATAGCTTGTGAGGACAAGAGTTGACAATTTTTTTTTTTTGCCAATTAAAAAGATCCTTACAGTAATGGGAACAGTATCTTAGCTAATTTGACAGTTACAGCTTTTTAAAAAGTAAAATGTTACTCTTGTTAGTAAAACTATCTAAAACACAGAATACTACTTAGGAGAGGAGAGTTGAGGAGAAAGGAACACAGGCATATATTTTAAGCACCTAGCCAGCTCTGCATCTTGTCCAGGAGATTAAAATTTCAGAAGAGGTCTCTACACCAGACTCTGAGGGTTCCCATCTACAAAAGCTGTGCTGGCAATCATGCATTAAGACATTAAAAGGAAGGAAAGAAATCAGTCAAACATGGATCAATGTAAGTGCGGAAATGTCACGTGTCATGGTTAGCATTGCAGTTAATGATGCAACTGAGCCGATCTTTAGCAGATGTAAACTATTATAGCTCTGATAAGGCTATAGGCATTTACGCAAGCTAGAGGTCTTTTTTTTTTATGAGAGTAGGCATGTGAAATTCATATCCTTTTGCCTTACTGAAAAAAAATCATGTTTGGTTTACCTAGTCTGTTTTTCCTAGTCTGGTATTCCTGTGAACAACAGGAAAGCAGTCTGGAACCAATCATCAGTGCTTTATGTGATGGTCTGTCAGTGCAAGACTGCTCTGTTGCCATCTGTATGAGAAACTATCAGGAGCCAACAGTGTCACTTATTCAAAATATTCGTCACTGATAAAAACAACCACATAACAAAGGTACGTGATGTGGTAATAAGCTGGATTCTTTCCATTCCCTGGAGAGGAATCAAACTGCACACTGAGTATGCGGGAGGGCTGAGAGACGCTCCCAGTGTCCTCCAGGGCTGTGCTCTCTCCTTAGTGGCCAGTAATGCAAAGGACAGCGGGCAGTGAGCTCACAGTTCTGATTAGTGTGTCCCTAGATGGCAGTCAGATCCACCAACAGGCCAACCGGGGAGGTAACTGGAGAGGGTAACGTGCATGTTCTTGGGCCCTTTCTTAAAAATTTGTCTGTGCTTAAAAACCGGGCCTGCAGCAGAGTCCAGACTCAGGACAGCTGCTTTTTATTCTGTTTCTATAAACCTGAACTTCCAGAATATACGAGGACTTAATCCCACTGAAATTGATGTCTCTTTCTGTTGGTTTTGAATGGCAAAGCAACGGTCCCAGGAAGAGTGATGGCGCTTTTTTTTTTTTTTTTTAATATACAGGAAGAGTTCAAGCATACAGTAACTTAGTGTGGTTGTGTTGACTCTAAATAGTCAGAACACTGCAGCTACCCTTACCGAGCTACCTCTGTGTACTGAATCTCCTACTTTCAGTACGTCCAACAACTTGCTGAGATTCCGCTGAAAACATCCTTTTTTTCTTTGTTAAATATTTTCTGCATTTAAGAATACTTCAAACTGTTTTAAGGTAGAGTTCTGTTAAAGCCTTTACAAAGTCATTGTTGATTGCTTGGGGCAACGTAAATTTGGGGTATGAGTGTTGGAGGTGTTGATCTAAAGGGAATATAAAGCAAAACCGAAATACACTTTTTAAATCCATACTTAATGAAACTTAATTATGCATATCAATTCCATTATGTTTAAAGACTGTTAAGGTGTTTGTTTTATGACTTGCTGTGCCTATATGTCCTTAATAAACAGAATGGTTTTGAATTTAATTTTGCTAAGAGGGAAACAAGATAAGATTACTTATCATCTAGGTCAGCTTTTTACCTCTGTTACCTATGTTTTGTTCTTTTGTGAGTAAGCTTTTTAAATTGTTTGTCCTTTAAAAAAATAAATAAATCTGTGAACTGTACCGAAATATTTTATGAACTAAACTTGGGGAAAGAAAGTCCTCAGAATACTGCAAATTATAATCAAATGGAAGTTAATTCATTGAATTCCAACAATTTTTCAGTAGAGAGTTAGAACAGTTCTAAATCTTTTCAATTTCTTAGCCTTAAATTTAACAGAGATATAGAACATAATCAGGCAAAACTGATGGCAAATGAGAACTTTGTCCATGTATAAAACATAAGGATTTTCTTGATCATTAATACTTCTTAACTTTCACATATCTATAATCCCATCTAATGATATCAGAGGAAAAAAAACACCAATAAAACATCACTTCAGATTTTATTTAAAATAAAGATCTTTATTTTGGGGTTGTATTTCTTCTTGTATATCCTTTAGCTAGTGTGAATAGGTTATATGACAGAAAAGCTACAGTCTCAGCAGAAGCTGGGCAGCTGTGCTTGTTCGTGGACCAAAAGGAGAGTAATCCACCAGTTCCGTTTTACAGAAGTAGTCCCCTCAGTTATTTGGCAGTCAGGGAAGGAGGAACTTTTAGGGTTTTTTGTGTATGGTTTTCTGTGAAAATATGTTGACAGCAGGAGGTTAGAAGGCAAGATGAAATATAGTCTGTCTGCAAGCACATTTATGTGTAAAGTGCATACATGCGTAAGATATGAGCAGTTACATATGTAGAAGTACTGGAAAGGACCAAGTCCCTGATATACATTTTTTCAAGTCTGCATATGGAGAAAGAGCTACTTTTTCACTGTTACTCTGACATTAAAACTGAAATTTCAGACACTGAATTGTCTTTTGTATTGAATCATAATCTTATACAGAACCTTTACAGCAGATGATCACAGCATTGTGTTTGTAAACTGTAGACTATTTTGCACTTTAATAGATGTTGATGCATTTGGGAATTACAAAACAGTAAGAGGCTAAATCGTGGTTTCTCCATTTTGTTATAATCCAAATGCATTTATATTACTATTATTATAAAGTGCCAGAAACACAAACAGTCCTTTGCAAACATGTTAAATAGACGAGAGACTAAATTCTGTCCTTGGTTACACTTGCACGTCTCCAGTGAAAAGGCTGTTAAGCTGTGGAGCACTCTCTCAAGGGAAGCTGTTTGAAAAGCCCTGCCATTGTTCTAACAATGCTCTGTGATAATGCAGCAGATGAAGAGATTAAATGAAGAGTATTTTATACTTTATATTTGATGGCCTGCCCTTTCCAGCATGTAACAAACCAAGCCTCTTTTGTCCTGATTTCCACGGGAAGCCCCAGTCTCCCAGACTAAAGCTACAGCATCTTACTGGAGCAATGTCAGGAGAGGAGATTGTCTCCTCTTTGCAGTTTTGTTTTGTGAACAACATCCCACTTGTGACCATTAGACTGTGAGCTCTTTTGAGGAGGCATTTTCAATTCAGTTATTTGAACTTTATGTGTACAGTTCCTCTACAATTCTCATTCAGCAGAGAACACCCTGCAGGATGGCAAGTAATCGTGAGTAGTAGGGACAAGTACTGTCCAGTGGCTTTAGATTTGCAGGACTAGAAAAAGAAATGCCAGGAAATAGAGGTGCGAGGCGTTGCTACAGGCAGGTCTGCTTCATGCTGGAATCTAGAGCTGTAGCAAAGGTCACAAAATCAGCCTCTAAATTGTTCTCTTGCCAGAAAGGTGGAGAGTGAGATCTTCAGTGAGAAGTGAAATTAAATTTGCTAGTGATTAAAAGGACAAGAGAGATGTGTTGGAAGCAATTGGTGCCAATGAGGCCTCTCAGCTGCTCCCCTAAGCAAATTGCAGTCTCGGTGGAATATCAGCTTCTCAGTCCATCAAATTGCAGTAATCAAGTCTGGAGCTGATGGGAGCATGAGTCACCACTTAATTTTCTCATCAGTGGAGGCCAAGTTTTCAAAATATTTTTAGATGCATTTCTGCAGAGATTTCTGCCAGCCAGTGACCTATAAGAGTGACAAGGAAATAAGCTGCTCTTGAATCACACTCTGCTCCCTGCCACCTACCCTACTGACTGCAGTTTTGGGCAGGCAGTCTGAAGGCCTTTGTCATCGTTGTGCAGAAAAAAAGCCCCACTGAGTTGATCCCAACACCAGCATTTCCTAAGTGAAGCACTGTTCTTAGATTGCAGTATTTTTCCTGAAGTAGGGGCTCAGCTCACCTAAGAAAAAAAAAATACAAAAGTCAGTGCAAGCTCTTACTGAAAAGCAATATAATAAAGGAGAACTACATGGCTATTTAAAATAACCTATTAACTCTTAGTATATGTGGTAGGTCCAAATCAGCTCTGGCTCTGTGCTGCCAGCCCTGACTGGAAGCAGGCATGAGATTAGGAACTGGTTGTGATCCCTGCTCAGAGAGACAGCCAGTGTTTAGCAGCTGCAGCACAGGGAAGAGGCCGTCTGCCTCCAAAGGATCCCGTGCTGGTATGTATTGTCCGCTGTTTATCTGTGTTCGGAGTTGCCACCTGGCAACACCCAGTGAAGAAGAAGAAAACACCCTTTCCGGACAGCAAGCGCTGTGGGTGGGTTCCATTAAGTATAATTGTAACAAAATCAAAGGTTTGCAGATGTTAGCATGCAGGTGTTTATCTCTGTAAGAGAAAAATTACTACCTATGGTCAGTTTTCTTATGAGATGGCTCTAAATTCAAAGGGAAATCAGCTCTCTTAACAGGAAGAAAATGGGCTGCCGTGAAGGAAAGATGATTTCATTGATGTGATTAAAAAAGTTAGGAGGTCATGTAAGAACTGGCCTTTTGCCAGAGGAATTGTGGAAAATAAAATTTGAGAGTCCCGTGACAATAATTGGGTATGAAATACTATTGACAAAAGCTTTTACAATTCTGTGCTCCGTCCATTTCTTAGCATTGTGACTGGAGTCCTTCCCAGTCAGTGTCCTTTTCCTGCTGCACAGCCCATACTCGATGTTACAAAATTGTATCTCATTTCCTGGGGCCTTTGCAACGTAGTTCTGCCACTTCTCACCAGGACTGTTTGATGACATCTGCAATAAAATGCCTTTTTTTCCCCTATCTTCAGCCTGACACTGAAGAACTTTACACATGCAAATTCCGATTCCCACGTTCTTCGTCAGGACTCACAGCTCCCCTGCACTGCGATGCTGGCACACGCGTGGGCGTGCGGCTCACGTCTGTCACGTTCGCGGCTGGTCCTTTCGGCAGTCCCGCCTTGCGTGTTTGCTGCATCCCGCTGTCCCCCTGGGCTGCCGGTTGCTTCCCCTTAGCCTTGGTGGTAAACTATGTATATAAACAGCTGCTGCAACTAAGGGATTCTGGCAAAATTGCATCTCAGGGATCAAAGGACTCTCTAGGAAGTATATCTGCAGTCAGCATAACACCTTTCCAAGAGCAGAGTCAAACCCTCCTGGGCATCCTTAGCCGTCCAATGCAAAGTAGCATTGCTCTAAGACGAGCAGGATTCAAGTCCGGATTGATGTCCCTGAGCCAAAGCCTCCACTCAGTGTTGGTGCTGATGGCAGCATGTAAAACACGTGTATCAATTACTGTGTGATATGTTTTGCCAAGATCTTCAGCAAATTCTTGCCTGCTCTGTTTCACAGCGTTGCTTTAAATTAGATTAATTACAGGAGGAACTCGGTATTTGTAAAAATTACAAAGAATCTTTTTTTCAGTGAAATATTTTATATATTTCTGTTTCAGACTGAAAAATAAACTGTAACTTCCAAACAGTGGCTCAGGACTCAGAAAGATGTATGTACAGTGTTTGGTTCGTGCATTCACTCTGCCCCTTCCCCAGAACACATGTACAGCCCTTCAAGTACCGCGCAGAGTTGTCTGAAGTGCCCTTTAGGAAAACGGTATAACATCTCTGTTTAGGTCCAATTCCTTGATAAATAAAATATATCCTGGAGGCATAATAGTGTACTAAAAATGAGAGCATGACACAATTTCAGCCAGCTAATATAATAACTCTGTCTGATGCAGTTCGTGGAACGTTAACGTGGGAAGTCTCTGTCTTTTCAGCTCAGCTGCTTATGAGCAGTGGGCACAGCTCTCTCTCCAAGCCGGAGTCAAATCCCACAGCCACATTAACAGCAACGTGGGAGCAGTACTTCCCCAGTGTGCTCGTATTTGTGCCACCCTGTGTTTACAAGCTCCTCTCTTTCTGGCTCCTCCAAATGTAAAAACATTGCTGAGCTGTGATACATGAGGTTTTAGCGAGTCAGAGGAAGAGAAAAGAAATGCTGCAGTCTGTGGAGTTTTTATCATGTTTCAGATCAGGTAGCACGTATTTGTGATGCACAACGCTAACGCATAGCCTCTCCAGTTCTGAAGGGCATAAAGAGCTGTACCTTGTTATACACAATCACATATACATGTGCCCAAATAATCTCATTTAAAGTATCTGCCAGGGCATTGTTCTAAAAACAGTAAAATTCAAATCTTATTGGTACCATTTTTGAGCAGAGTTTTATGTAGCTTTTTTTTTTAAAAGTAAGGTACACATTACATACAGAAAAACTACTCTCCATGTGTAACAGTATGTGTATTAAACCATTATCTTCTATGTTCTGTAATTTAAGATTTCACATGTATTTAAGTGTTTTGCTTGTCTAGCTATTTATTTTTGACAGCAAATTCTCTCTGCTAATTCATCCCATTTGAATTTTTAGCTTTGATTTATACATAAATATGCTCCAGTGTACTGCAAGCCGCAGCTTTCTATGTTTAAAAATTAAATTTTGTGAGAAATTTCAGTACATTTTTCAATATCAGTGAAGATAATAAAAACAATTTAGTTTATTAAGATGGTATAGCAGTATTGTTTGAATAGCTGCTGCTTGGAATGTGCTTGAAATTTTTTTCAGAAGCCCAAATTTAGGAGTTTATTGTCTTAGTAACAAAATGTTTGCTCTGAACAAAATCCCAGAAGCACAATACATTAGCAGAGGGAAAAGAGTATTAATAGCCAATAATTCAGCTGAAGTCTTTTATAAATTATGACTGGAAAAAAAGACAAAAGGGTGCCTTTTTAAAACCTTTTGGCAGCTTCTGGTTCCAGTGATGCTGAGTAAGGTAAGTAATGTTCTTTTGATTAACAGTCAAGCCTTGAGTGGTTTTCGGTTAAAAAAGACTTTATTAAGCTTTTTTCTCAGTCATCTTTTTTGTTCTGTTTTGAATTGACTTCCAGCTGAAGAAAACTTCCCATGACTTTTTTTAGCCTGCATTAAATTCACGTTGACAAACAGATGAGAATTATTATTAATTTGCTCCGGAAAGAACTAACAGGCTTTGCCAAATAAATCATGCAGATCACCAAGTGTGCTATTCATCTCTTCTGCATACTATCGCTTAAAAGTCACCATAGTTGTGCTATAAAAATCAAAAGTCAAATCAGTACTTTGACCTGAAGTGATGAGACAGATTTGGACTGATGGTTGTCTTGGGCCATATTTTTGTGTTTGCAGTTCAAAAAATTACGGAGGGTGGTTCAGCTTAGATTCTTGGCTTCTAGGAATTAATTTGTTCCTTCAGCTCTTTGTTATGTCTGCATTTTTTGGTTTAATGGGTATTTTGCAACTGAACCACACATGTAGACTAGAAGTAACTGGTGTATGATAGCAAACAGTTCGGCTATTTCCCTACCCAGTATTATGGACTGCAGTTAAGTCTTCTGAGAAGCCAGAAGAACCTAGCAGAGCTGAGCTTCTGCAGTTCACCTCTGTTAGCGTGTCTTTGTTTTTCACTGCCCACGACCCGCTCCAGGCCCAGCACCTCTCGGAGCAGCATCTCTCGCCAGGCTGTGGGAGTTGAGCGAATCCACGCAGGTCAGCTTCACCGCTCCGAGCGCGTTCGCCTTCCTGCGGCTGCTCGATTGCGCAGGGATGCTCAGCGGGGATGTGCGCGCTCCCACCTGGGACACCGAAGCGCGGCTCTGGCAGCCTAAGGCCAGCGTGCGGCCTCGGACGCGCAAGAGGCGAGGGCCAGGCTCGGTGACCGCTGCAGCGGGTTGAGCCCACGCTCCGCCTGCGGCCGCCTTGCTGCCCGTGGGGCGCGAGGCCTCCGCGCTCCTCCCCGCTGGCTCTCGCGGGGCTGCATGCCGGCCCTTACGCGCCGAAGGTGGACGTGGGGCCTTGCCCGCCTTCGTGCCCGCCGCCGCTGCCCAGAGAAGATGGCGGCGGCCCGGACGCACCCGCAGGGAAGCGGCGGGCCCCCGGCTTGGCCGTTAGCGGCCAGGGCTCCCCGGCCCCGCTTCGCGGCCCTCACAGGGGCAGCGCTGGCGCCCGCAGCGGCA
>VXAL01000595.1:354609-384495 GCA_013399475.1 Chauna torquata | reverse complement strand
CGCGGGGCCGGCCCCGTGGCGGAGCCGCGGCAGGGGCGCGGCGGCAGGCCTGGCGGCGGTGAGGCCCGGGGTGCTGTGGCCCGAAGGTGAGCCGCCGTGCCGCCGGCCTGTCCGCGTGCTGACGCCCTGCGTGCCTCGGGTTCTGGTTTTTCCACAGAGCACCGCCTGCTGCGGCGTCCTCTCCCTTTGCCTTAATTTTCCTGCTTAAAAGCTGGAGTGACAGCGCTTCGCCCTGCGGCTGTGGGTGATGTTTCCAGGCCACCTCCACCCCGGCCTGGCACCTATGTCCTGTCCTTTGCAAACCAGCGCAAAGGTGGCCCAAAGCAGCGGGGAGCGGTGCGGGGATAAGCTGGCGTGCTGCACGGCGGGCAGGAGCTTGCACGGCGGCTGCGTGCTCACCGCTGGCGTCGGCCCCCTCTGAGCACGGTGACCACCCGTCCATGTGCACCCCATCACCAGCCGCAGGTGGGCTCGCAAAAGGTTGTGCTGCTACCTGTCCTCATGTTCAAACCTTCACTAACCTTCTCGCTGTCTGTCTTGTAACAGGTAGCTCTTTGTGCATTGGCAGCAAAAGGGCATGCAGCTGGGTGAGGTGTGTTTTTTCAGTTCATTGAAGTTCATCCCTAATTCCAGTATGCGCAACCAATAGCAGGCTTGTTTCAAATGACAGAAGAGCTGCAACCTGCCTTTAACCCTGAGTGGATCGAGTGTCGGAATGAAGCAAGAGTCAAACAGGTACTCTGTTATTTTTATTACGATAGTATTAGGAGTTACAGCCAAGATCAGAGCCCTGCTGCACTAGATGCTAGAGGTGGAAAATATTCTCATTACTGGTGTGCGTAGACTGTCACAGAAGTGAGCATGAAAGCCTGCAAAAGCATTTGTCTAGGTCATTTTTACCTGTGTTAGAAATCAATAGGAAATATATATAAGATGGAAATCACAAATTTATTTTAATTTCTTTCTAGTTTGAAAAGATATGCACAAGAAGTTTTCATAAAACACTTTTTAAAAGGCTAGAAAGTGGCTTGTGAGTGCATTTTGCTTCTCCTGTGCTCTGGACACATGTGCCTTGCAGCAGATGCAAGTGCCAGTCGCATCTATGGTGAGGCTGGAAAGAAAATGCTTGTTGCTTGTTTGGCCAAGAGCTAGAGTGTTATGCCAGAGTATCTACGTGCCACACTGCCCACTTAATTGGTCGAGTGTATGAAAGGAACATGCTATGCTGTCCCCACAAGAGAGTTTCTCTTGTTTGTTGTTGTATCTTTAACCCTTCCCGGCAAATTTCAGCACAAAGGGTTGATCTGCCTGCCATGTCTGTTAACAGCATAGAAGATCACAGTTAACTTGTCTGACATGTAGTGTTTGTGCTGCATTAAGCATTGGGAATTACTGGTGACATTTTACTTGACTGGGTTAAATATTTTTCCACTTTGGGCCATGTGTTTGCATAATAAAGATCAGCAAGTCACACCTTCTCTGTTTCCCTCTATACGAATAGCATAGTGTCCTTGGTACCTGGACATCGCTTCCTAATGTACATCAACATACACTGATATACAGCAAGTCTGATCTTTGACTTGCCCTTGAGATATGGACAAATTTTCTGAACAACAAATTATGCTTTGACATTAGAAGGTGGCAATCTGTAATGGATATTGCAATCTGAAGATTCAAAGAGACTATCTGTGATCTTTGTCCTTAGCCTAGCAAGCTGGAGTCTCTCTTCCCTTTTGCACATTATTTGATTGTAGTACATAACCTTGGGATGTACTAATAATCATTAGTCAGAGCTGATACATCCTTTATGGACCTGCTCTGCTAAGAAGGGGAGATGTTCTCTAGAACAGCAGTAAATCAGCAAAACATGCACTTAAATATACAATAAAATGTGGTTTGAGACATGATCCTTCATACATCATATAACAAAATGCTTTACTGAGAGTCACGCATACGCTAATGAGAAAAGAGTGCTTCTGCAATGAGACATGAAAGGGGAAAATTATTCAGTGGCGGGAGGGAGGCTGGGGAGAGGTTCCAGATAAGCGCATGGGCCGAGGGTGGTTTTGACTCCCCAGATCCCACAGGAGAGCTGGGTGGGATGGTGCTTCTCAGCCCTACTGTACATGATGTGGTGCCTTGGAGGAAATGGCAGGGAAAAGAGAGGAAAATGCTAGGAAGGGAGCACTACAGAGCTGCCCAGACTTCTTGACTTTCAGACTAAGCCTTGAGACAGTGGCAGAGGCAGTGCAGAGGGTCTGGTTTATCAGGAGGAATAAAGGGGCTGTTCTGCTGTTCACCAGCTGGGTTGGTCAAGTCGCGACGTTGTCGTTGTTTTGGCTGGTATGCAGATATCTTTTTGCAGCTGAATGCTGCAGGAATCATTAAGGCATCTCCTCTTTTTACAGGCATTTTTCATTGTAGTTAAATCTGAGTGAATAAACAATGTGTACATCTGCAGACCGAGGAGCTGGCTGAGGCACAGGCAAATCCGCAGGGGTGAGGGAGAGGATGAAACCTCGCCCCTCAGCAAGGCAGCCCATGCGACCTCTCCCCATGCTCAGTTTGTTGTAGGGACGTGCTGAGTGTTTTAGTCTCTGGTTTTCTGGCCTAGCTGCTTTGCCTCCCTTCGCCTCCCTTGGTTTATGTGGTCTCCAGTAGTTGCAGAAACTATGCCAAAAGAGCTGGCCAAGCCATCCTGCCAGACCTCCGTAACCCCTAGAGCCTCATCCAGCACTGCTCTGTGGAGAGCACTGCCTCCGTTGAGAACAGAGCTTGTGGTGGTTCACCCGAGCTTGCACATCCCTGGTGACTGCTATATCTGGGCCCACAGGGGTGGGCACTTGGGGCAGGGATGTGAACCCGGGCTTCAGAAAGTGTTGATGGAAGAGTTGCTGTTGATCTCAACAAAGGAGAGCTTCTACCCTTGGACTTTTCCTGTGAGTCTTGTCACTCATTCTGGAGCTGACAAAATTAGTGCATGTTTGGCTTTTTGCTTGCGAGTGACGATTCAACCAATGCAGGAAATGTACATGATTTGGGCCAAGTGCTTTGCTTAGTGCAACCTCTCTGCATTGCATTTAATGCCACTAATATATTAGAGGGCTGCCATCCTCTCTTAACTGGAGTTGGGTCAGGAATCTTTTAACAGAGCCGATGCAGCACAGTATGAGACAGCATGCTCCCGAGCAGAGGGGAACAGAGTTACAGAAGGGCTTGATCCAAACTGATGTCGATACCATGGAAAAGCAGTAAGAATCAGTGATGGTGTTACATGTTCAACATGCAGGATTGATAATTTATGGGCTGTGTTTGTTTGTTGGTTTGTTTTTTATGGAGCAGGAGGAAAGCAGGAATCACAGTGACATGAGATGGGAAAATGAGTATACAAGTAAGGGAATGATAAGTTGGCATGTCTATACAGTAGTTAGTTATTTCTAAATCTTCTTTTTTTAAAAAAAAAAAGTTAGGATAGCTCAAGCATCATAACAGCAACAAAGTATTTCAGCCATAGGAGTTTTCACTGCCAAAACTGTGTTTGATGCCTGTTCGATTGGTGGAGAGACAGAGTTCAGATGGGTGTGAATTAGAAGTGAATGGATGGGAGCTTCTTTCAGCACCTTCTGTCAGCAGTTCTGACACAAAGCACTGTCATTTGGCTGAGGGATGGCAGCCTCGCGTGGGCCACAGACTACTTCAGGCTGACCTGCACTGGAGGAACTGAGATTCCCCACTGTTGAAATAAAGCCAACAGACTATCTGCGTTTGTGACAAACGCAGTTGTACACCCAGAGAGGGAAATTCTTTCACTTCTCACTTAAGTATTAGAATGGTCTGTGTCTTTCTTTTCCTAGCTCTGTCATTTTTTTGCCTAAATCTGCTACAGACATGAGCCCAGGTTAATTTTGATAAAAGGCGAGTCACTTAAGAATGTGGGGCATTTGAATAATTTGTCTTTTAATAAATTAATCAGTGCTCATGTTTTTAAGAGCATTAAGAAGAGATAAAACCTCTATCCCTCTTGTCATGGCAGCTACAATAAACAAAACATCATTCAGAAGTCAAGAAAAAACACAAGCACTTTCAGTCTCAGCCAAGTCCACAAAGTAGCAGAACTCATTACTAATTCAAGGGAGATATGTCCCTTGAAGCTCACCATTACTGTTTTTACTACCAATAATACTAGAGCTGCATAAATTTAACAGAAGGTAGAGTTTGGCAGAAGGCAAGAGTAGCGTTGCAGTGCTACTATCCTAATCAAACATCTCCCTCATTCAGACTGAGGCCTTCATTTTCTGCAGTGAATCTGGTAAGAAGCAGCACTGGGTTATGGGGAAAGTGCTGAGGAGAAGAAGGGTACAGTTTTCAAGCTGCACCAGTCTGATAATGTTAAAGTAGAGAGAGAGTGGAAGACGACATAGGTATTTGTAATTTATTCATAAACAACTATGCCATCATGAGAAACTTTTTAAAATAATATGTGATAGTTCTTTAAATATTTAAGAGTTTGTTGACCTATTTTCTCAGTTAATTAGGAATTTTTTGGCTGCATTAACAATGAATTAAATGCAGTCTGCTTTAGTCATTAGACAGTTCAGTTACACTGGGTTAGAGAAACATGATTGCTTTCTAAAACGCAACATAGGAGGGGAACTCCATTGTGTAGGTCTAGACCTATGCTTAAAAAACTACAGACTTCCTAGTAGGTAGTGCTTAAGTTCAACTTACTGAACATAAAAACGTTCACCTAAAATCCTTCTGAGTCCTGAAACAAATGTATTTTCAATTACAGCACTGCCCCTAACCTTGGCTGCTCTGCAGTGGAGGGCCTTGGTGCAGCTGCCCTTCTCATCAAAGTGCAATTGTTAAGACCGCCAAGCCCATCTCTGCAAGCTGCATTTGTGAGTACACTTATTTTCTTACTCATTTATTCTGTTATTAATTGACAGAAATAATTTGGCCGTGTGTAAACTGCAAGGCTTCCTATCACTAATCACAGTACAGTAGTATGGTCAGAAATGAGCTCTTCCTGAACACGGAAGTCTCTATTAGCAAAAGATGCGCTATGTTACTCGCACTGCAGGGGGTCTGAACAGGAGACAAGCTTCTCACGTGTCTCTACTGAAGTCAATCGCAATGTAAGGGAGGAAGTGAGAGCAGAATTTTGACTGATTGTTAAGCATGAAGATGATCAGCTAGCTGGACATGGCCACAGTGCCCTGCTGACAGAGCTGTCTGGTGTCCCCATCATCAGGAAGGAAGTGTGAGCCATCAGGATCCCGTCAGTACCTGCTTAGCTCAGCAAGGTGGGAGTATTGCGGGCTGTGAAATAAGTTGCAGCACCGAAGTTTAAGTCTATTCTACATTGCACAGCTCAGGGAACCACCTGAACCCCTCCACCATAGAAAAGGATACCAGAAGGGGGGATCAGTGTTCTCTGAAAGGCTCTTATGTTTACATCTCAGGAGTATGATTTTCAGGACTACTACTTGCTCTTTCAAAGCTTCGGTAAAACAAACCTTTGCCCTTGCTTTCATCACCTTCCCTTCCTGGAATGCGTCAAGGGTCTTCATGTTTTCCAAGGGCTGTTTTAGTGCCCTCCTGCAGAACATCACACCATCAGAGGGAAGTTTGCACAAACTCAGAGGACAAGGATGCTGTTAACTTACCATGCGGCCTTTGCTGGGGACCTCCAAAGTGACCTGGAAAGGGTGTTTCTCAGTGTGTGTTTCTGCACAGAGTGTTACTGAACTGACTCAAAGTAAAAGACAAAGTAAATGATGGCTGTCAGGCTTAAACAAGCTTCCTCATCAGGTGCAAATGGATAGGAAAGGTTTTCTTCCATTTGCACCTCATGAAGAGGCATGTTTCTCCCCAAAAAGCTGGTGTTGGCTACCCTGTGTTTGTTTCCCTTAGATCAATTCAGCATTCTTTGGATCAATGTTCTCCACTAGTGACTTACTGCTTTTTATTTTCAAATCGAAACTTTAAATCTACTGGTAAATATTTTTTTATCTGAGACATACCAAATGCACAGACCTAAACCTGTAAGCTTCTAAATGAGAATGGTGGTTTAAATCAGGGGTTCTAGTTCCTAGAAAGGAGAGGAAACTGTAACACTAGGAACTTCTGCTGAAATTAACTAGGAGACAACAGTACCCTGCAGAGGAAGAATTTCTATTTTTGGCTACACCTTAAGAGGCAATGGAGGAAGTGTAATGGCTGCAATGACAGTTAATGAGCGAATATACAATATTAATTTTGGTAAGTAAGTGTAACACAGAACAGTCTATCTACTTTTATTTTCTTAGCAGCAGTAGCTTAGATATTTTTGACTAACACCTCTGTCTGAACTGGCTGCATCAAGTGTATTTACCTACGTGTCTGCATATACAGCAACTACACTACTGCTTTCTAGAGTCCGTGTTAAGCGTATCTGGGCCATTTTCATCTACAGAGGCAGCTGGCTCACCTGTGTAGCGCAGCCTTAAGTGCTGCAAATGTTTAGATTATTCTTCTTTTCCCATTGGTTGAGGGGCTGATCCAGTTGTACTCAGCTTGCACCAGCACAAAGCTGTTCTCCCGGATCTTCCGGAAGTGCATCATCTCCCCGTTTTCTCTGACAGCGATGACATCGTTGTCTGGTTCACTGAAGGACACTTCCGTCCGCTTGTGGCAGTATTGGGCATAGATACAGCGCAAACCAGCTGCCAGAGCCAGGCCCAGGACAGCTGTGCAGACAAGGAGGATGCCAAGTTGGGCTGCTATGAGACGGGTCCCTCTGCGAGAGTCTTCTCCCTTCCCAGGAACAGCAGATTCGGGAGCTGGTCCGGTCACCCATGGCAATGTATTCCCACCCACCTCCTCTCTGACCTCCTCCTCCTCCCCCATGGATCCTGCCGCCTCCAACTGCAGTGACGACTTGCTTTCTGCCGTTTGCCTCGAAGCCAATGACAAATTGCTGGTAGTGTCCACATTGCCAAACCAGGCTGTTGTCACAGCAGCTTCACCCGGGTGATTGTATACCTGTAGGGCAGACCAAGAAGCTGTTGCCTGCAGGGAGGTTTTCAAGGTGGCCCCATTCTCAGTACTTGCCTTTGAAAGCAAAAACATGAGAAAATATCCAGTGGGGGAACAGAAAGGAAGCTGATTAGATTCTCATCCGCTACCAACTTCATTATATCCTTCAACTCTGCGTTTCTGATTCAAGTGTCCCACTGGCCTTGGAATAACCCTGTTTCATCCCATTGTTAGTAGCGTTTAGGAAACCAGCTAGATACAATACTGGTCTTTCCGTATCAGAATTGTCATGGGAGAAGAGGCACTGGCAGTTGATCCCATAGTGGCAAGGTAGAGCGTGTTGAATGGGCAGAGATGAAGGGCACAGGAAGGTCACTGCGTAAGTAAAGGTCTGCAGCTCCCATTGTTGATGTGCTGGTATTTTTCACAGGCATTGTTACCACAGAAAAAACACTTAATAGACAATTCCCACCTTTAGTGATGCCAGGGTCATGCTGAAAGGACAGATGTGATCTTCCCATCCAAGCTTTGTGTCTAGGGTCACAGTGGGCCCACTGTAATTCAGCATTGCCCTTCTGAGACTGTGGATCAGACCATGGAGCTGAGGGGCCCAGACGACTTGAGATGGCCCTTGGCATCAGCATTTTTGGGGCAGTTACATAAAACCCACAAACTCTCCCCAAAGCCTGTCTTGCTTTCTCAGTCTGCAGAGCCAGTTTGAAATCTGCTGCCTCTCAGCGTTGCTTAACCACGTATTATAGTGCTCCTTGCTCCTGTGCATTTCTAGGGGCTCTGCTTGGTGCCAGGCACCTTATTTTATCTGTCACGAAATGACAGCCATTCCTTGCCAGGTCTGCAGTCCAGGCTTTGCTGCACATATCATCCAAGACTAGCTGTAAAACGATCTTACAATTTAGGAGGCCCCTACAGAATTTTTCCATTCCCACTGTGCACCTGAGGCCCAATCCAAAACCTGTGAAATGTACTGGAGTCTTTTCTTTGGCTCCACTGAGATTTGGATGTGGCCCTTAGTAGCTGGCTGTTCTCCAGCCTGTCCAGCCCAGCAGGCTTTTTCACACATACATTAATTACACCAGAGAAAATCTCACCCTCTACCATCACTAGTGATTTCTAGAGCTTGCTAGGAAGACAGTGTGACGGGAGCACAAAGCTGAGGTAGGAACCCTGGCAAGCTGTGAACCGAAGTAGGGGGGTTGTCAGAGCAGCCTTTGTGGAAGAGACAATTTCTGAAGAAAGGAAGGTGCTAGTAAAATATAGGTAGTAAATAAAAGAATTTCAGTGGTTGAACTGCAAACTGTAGAGTAGCTGACTGGCAAAGTTAATATTGCATGTGTATGGTTCACTAGCCCTCATAATGTAAGCAGATGTAGGGATATAGTGCAGGATTTGGGATTTTGCTGTAGAAAATGGAATTTCCTCACAAGTCCTTGCCCTGTCTCACCTTTTTTCTCATTTCTCTTTGAACTGCTTCTCTCCTTTCCTGCATAATTTTCCAGTATTTTTATTTCATTATGCTCTTCTGGTCTTGCCTTGCACAGTAACTTCCTTTCCGTTGGTTACTATCTTCTGCCATTTCTTCACTTCTCTCCATAGCTATGCCAGGTGCTCACATTACATGTCTCTCCTTCTCTGTCCTCCACTCCTTCCTAAATATTTCTGTCTCATTCTCTGTTGTATGGGTCCTTCCTCTTTTATTTTCTGTGAGGTTTTGATGGTTGGACTTGATGATCTTGAAAGTCTTTTCCAACCTAGATGATTCTGTGTTTACCTCTCTTCCTCCTGTGGCATCCTACAACCCAGATCTAGTTCCTAATTTTCCTTGTTTTTCTCTCTCTCCATCCTCTGCATATTGGAGTTCCTCTGTTAAGTCTTGTCCCCCATGTCCCTAAGCCGTCCCCGCTTTCCAGCTTCTCCAGTACTTCACACCTGAATATCTTCCTCTCTTTTCCACAGCCCTGGTATCCTCCAGTTTTTCTCCCTTCTCTTGCTGTTCTTGTCTTTCTCTACTTACTTTCTCACATGCTCTTTCCAGCTCACACCTCCCTCCTTCAGTGAAGCCATCCCACTCCCCCAAGTCTGCTGTCATTTCACACCTGTCTGGACTTCTCCTGAGGTCACCCCTTCCTGAAAGGTGCTCTCACCCGCTTGTCCCTTCTGACATCTCCAGCTCTTCCAGCTGTCTCAGGTGAACAGCAGAAAACAGAAGGACTGTGCTGGGCCCCAGCAATCACCCAGCAGTGATAGGTGGAACACTGTCCCTGCAAGAGAAGCAGTGCAGGTCCCAGGAGATGGTGACCTCCGGAGCTTAGCTGGGAGGGTCCCAGCTGGCAGGTAAAGAGGAAGGGCAGTGCTAGAACAAGATGCCAAATGCCTGATGGGCTCCAGGACTTTCTCACACTGTCCTGTTTCCACAGTGGTGGAACTGTTCTGGCTTCAGCAGCCTCAACTGATTTACACCACCATAAATTAGAACAAAATGAGGCGCTGTTTTTGCTTTTCCACCTTTCATGACAGCTACAGAGGACATTAGGCTTTTCTGTTCCTCAACAGCAGCATGCTAAGGCCTCAGCTAAGAACAGCTTAAATCCTGCAAAGGAATTAGCAAATGGTCCAAAAATGGTATGTAGGACACTGAGCTCCCTACATGATACCAAACTAATTTTGAACTATTGCATTCCAGTGCAGAAGTACCCATTTAAACCATCTGCACTTCATGATGCTTGCTTGTGTGAGCACATGAAAGAGCATGTTTTCCTTATATGCGTTTCAGTGCTTAAAGAAATAGGAAAGTACCATACAGACTCTATATGTTTAAGTTTTATACACAGAGCAGGCCTGCAGTGACACCACAAGGAGGTGACTACTTCAAAGAGCTTTGGGCAAACTGACTACTGGGGAAAAAGAGTCATTTTGGAGGTCACTCTGAGAAGTAGTGTGTTATTAGGAAATAACATTTTGGCTCTGTGGAAAACAAAGAAACAGGCTTTAAAGTTTCCCCCACCCTTAGGATGCTGAGGAGAATATGGGTTTATCATGTCCACAGAGTGGTGTGGAGCTGCCCTCTGAAAGCACGCAGCATCCTTGGCCTTCACCAGAATGGATGAAATCTTTGACCTTCAGTGAATATAATGGGCAGTACCTATCAGGCATCTCTGGAAAGGAATATCTCAGCCTTGCACTGGAATAAAATGCACATTTCCAGCCCAGTAACATCCAGCATCCTGTAGTCATGGTCATGGCTATATATGGAAAAGTTACGTCAAATTGTTTTTGCAGTGAGACTCTTAGAAACCAAGGCATCAGGCTCAAAAGGAGGAAAAAAAAAAAGAAGAAGAAGAAGAGAAAGATAAAAACCAATTTCCAGTTAAGGTTAAAAAAAAAAAAACAGTCTCAAAGTAGTTTTAATCTCTCTTGAGACCTATGCAGGCTGGTTGGACCTGTGAAGCAGCAGAGAGGTTTTATCCTCATCTTCTCTTAGAAGTTTCACCAGCTTCCAACAATTTCTGTCTTTGGAGAAGACATCCTCCCTATCCCCAGTGCTTACCTGCCTATCTTCTTTACACATCAAACACAGGTGTGGTGTGGTAGTGCTGGCAGTACTTTGTGATCTAAAATATTGAAACAGGAAAGACACAGTTAGTATACGGTACCTGTTGCTTCAGATCACATTAGAAGAACCCCTGGGGTCTACAGTATGCACAATTTGTAAAGAGAGCCGCTTGTTGGAGCTACTTTGTGATACACACAGTCAACACAGACCATACAGGGCCATATTTTTAATAATGTCTGATCATTCAGTCCTAGCCCCATCGTTTACACCCACAGTGTAAAACATTGCATAAAAGGTTGTATGGCCCAAACCCTTTAAGACTTCTGAGTAGACCCACTCAAGGCAAAATTTCATAATTGCGTTAAATCCTGTCTTCCTTTTCCCTGCAGGTGGAGAAATAGCTCTGTTAGGTTCACCATTTCTTTAAGTATTTTCACATGCTTTTAGAAAAATATTGCAGCAATCAATTCTGGTCAATAGCTTTTATCACATTTTTCAGTCACCTGGCTAGGCAGCTCTGCTGGGCTGATCAGCACAAGGTCTGTTCTCTGACTGTTCTTGATTATCTCACTGCCACTGTCTGTCACATGCAATCTTCAAAGGATTATTTTTGGAAAGTTCAGCAAGCAAACACCTTCTCACCTCCCCCTACAGCCACAGACACCTTCCCACATGGACCCTCTTCACCTGCAGTGCAACTAGCATTGATTTCCTTCCCCAGGACTGCTGGAGAAGCAGTTGTTCCCACTGCCTAGTTATTGCATCGAGTGTCCATGCAGTACCTGTCAGAGAGGCTCTGGCTGGAGGCATCCTGGAAGAGGAAGCTTTGCAAAGCATCGGCCATGCCTGGCTCTTGGAAGGTGAGCGATGGCTCCAGCCTGAGACTGCTGGAGTTGCTGTTCCCTCTGCTCCTGCTGGATGCTCCCAGCAAAGTTTGGGACAGCTGCGTTGGCTCGGCAGCGGGCCATGTATCTGAGTGGACACCAAAACCTGGCCCCAGTGCTGGTGTTGGTGTGATGTTGGTCGGACTGGCAGAAGCTGGACTGGTGTGCTGGGGAGAGCTGGGGGCAGCGGCAGAAGAGCTGGAGCCTTGCAAGACACAGAGCAAAAAGCAGAAGAGGAGTAGAAGTCGACTTTTTTTCTTTGTTTATTTCAAATCCCACTTGATGCTAGCATTTACTAATAAGGATCACAGCAGTGTTTTTTATTTTTAAGTCACTTAATTTTAAGTAGGAACCCAGATGGGGAGGAAAGCAGCAAAGCTCACTGCCTAAAAGGCATTCAAGTAAAATAATTAAAACTCAGTCTTGGTGCCATGCCAAAAAGGCTGAGAAGCACATCTGATTGTAGTGTAAGTAAATTCTTTGAGTATTTTACTGATCAGAGGCTGCATAAATACAAATAACTACATGCCTGAAGGGTAGTAGTCACATTTGGAGACAAATGTATTCCTATATTTAGGCAGTATTGCTAACCGCACTTGCTTGTCTTTAGGAGCTGGGATTTTAGGCAAAGTCTGTTTAGGGTTTTTTCAGTAGTATTTTAGGTTTTGCATTTAAATCACAGGATCTGGCAACTCTGTTTATCTTGGGACCAACTTGTTCCTCCTTGGGACCAACTCCGTTACCTTGGGTGCCGACTTGTGCCCTTACTTCAAGGAGTTCTTCATGGCCACCACTGATCTTGCTGGCAGCTAAAAAAGTTAAATGGGCCTCTGTGGCTTCTTTATCTCGCTTGTCTTCAATGGGTGCAAGGAATAAGCTGTAAAAATATTCTGCTGGAAGCTGTCAGCAACAAAACACGTACCTTTGCTTGCTGTGCTGTCTACATGTGAGTCAGTGGGTTCCTGCAAGGGTGCAGGTGTTACAGGGCTGGCCTTCTTGCTGCTGCCAGCAGATGTGTTGTTCTGCACTTGTTGAGCCACAACAGCGGATTCGATCCTTGCCCAGTAAACAAAGTATGACTGGACTACAGAGATGCTGTTAAAAGATAATTATGCAGGAATTTACTCACTGGATACCATTAATAAAAGATCAGAATAAGCTAATCACAGGGAGTGCTTTAATCTAAAGGCAGTGCAAAAATATTTTAAAGGATTAGCCCTTCACATGTTCTATGTTACGAATAAAAGATACCAGGTTCCATATGAAAGGTACTGGGTAAAGGATCACGCATAATTAAGATCAGTCAAAAAATGTGTGGGAACTGACATGGAAGAGAAAAAAAAACTATTACATTAGCTCTGTTGGTAGAAGTACATTTGGAAAACTTTGAATAGCTCTGCATATAATCTTCCGTAGGCAGGGAAACAACAGAGGTATTTACTAATTAAAACAAGTCAATGTAACTTGTACAAACAGCAGAATAGGTAGAAAAAAACACAAGCACTCTCTCTTCTCACCCCTTCAATATTTGTGCCTGCCTCACACTGTTTTTTGTCAGGTGCCAAAGCCACATTTGGCCAACCTTTAGCCATTCATCCCCAGAGCTTTATTTAAGCTGGATCTTTTTGGAGAATTTCAACTCAGATTGCTTAGCTGCTTCTGAAAAGGAGATAAGGGGGAAATGACCCTGCTTTTCCAACGCTATTCTTGTGAGACAAGAGGCTGTGGGCAGTCAGCTTGGAGGGGTAACCGCCAGAAGGTGCAGGAAGAATTGGAGTGGGTGGCTAGTAACAGGCGTTGCTGCATTTGGGTTATTTTTATCTGTTTGTTTTTCACATGTTTTTAATAGTATTTCCCAATCTGAAGCAACGGGCAAAATGGATGTGCTACGCAGAAATATTTTTGTTTCACTGAATTTGTGTTGAATCACAATGAGATGCACAAGCCATGACACTCACCAGGAAGCTTCTGTTTTGGGGAGCAGCCAGGGATCTGGCCAAGCAGCTTCTAAGCAATTTTGTAAAGTCAAAACATAGCAATTTAATCTATTCCAAAATGAAAAATCACTGTGCTCCCTCAAAGACAGACAGAAAATTTTTAATTTCATTCCAGATCAGAACCAAAATATTTGGACTTCGTTGCAGAACAGCGATGTCAAGTTTTGACCCAGCACTCCCTACCTAATCCTACTGGGAGAAGAGATGTTTACATTTAACTTTAAAAAAAAACAAAAACAAAACAAAACAAAACAAAACACTAAATTAAAAAAAAAATCAACACTGCAATGATATATGACATTGTCCTGTAGGCAGGGAAGTCCTATGGGCTGTGTTATTTAGAAAGGCAGGCAGAGTGATCACCATTCTCTCCTTACGCCTTAATATTTCTATTTCCTAAGTGCTTAGGCTGTCATCTCCCAGTACATTTATTCTGAGAAAATACTGACCATGTAAATAAAAAAGAGCACTACCCAGCAGATACAAATGGTGATTTATACACCAGCTGGGACAATGTTGCAGAGTTTGATAAGTATTTAGCTGTATGGGGTTCAAGAGACATCAAACCACTGTGCTGGACAAGTATAATGGAAGAATACAGCCAAGTCTTTGAAAACTGAAAAATGAGAAAAACTGAAACTGCAAAGACACTAATTCTGGTTAGGAACCAACATATTCTTACAAAAATTTGATGTCTCCAATGGGTTGATCTGGTGCTTTCCATACAAAGGAGAGGTTTCTCTTCAGGGACTTGTCCGAGTGGGTGACAGTATCACCGTCTTCAAAACAAGTCAGCAGCTTGGAACCGGGAGGAATGAAGACAAACGTGCCGGCAATTTCATCATTAGATGCTTTGCGAGCTTGAAGCAAAAAGCCCATGAAATCCCGGCTGCTCCTCACTGTCACTGCAAGACAAAACATGGGACACGAAGGGATTTGTGTTGTAGTTCTCAGATGAATTTTTTGCAATGGAATTTCCATTGGCACTTGTGAAATCAAAAGAAAACCCTGTCAAAAAAACACAACATCCTACAATATTTGTCCTGTGTTGGATGTGCTAGATCCAACAGGGGGATCCAGACTTTACCCTTAACTTTGTAGTATGAAACTGCACAGACAAGTTACGTGAGCCCTTTCTCCCCTTGATTATAATGCTAACCACGCTGTGTTAGACAGCATGCAGCCATTTTTAAGGAGGGAGGTTTGGGTCTGCACATATGCAGAAGATTGTTCTCTGCCCTTGGAGGAGTATTAATTTGGTTGGGAATGGACAGGCAAGTGGCCAGGCTGGAGAATGGTACCTCTCAGCTCTGTCTGCTTCCTCCTCAGGTGCAGCGATGCTCAGGACGGGTCACGCTGCACAACCGTGCCTGAGAGTCAAGGTAGTCACCTAGACCCCTTCGTGCCCTGAAGAGAGCCGATCCCTTACAGGAGGTGGTTCATCCCATCCTTGTGCAGGCATGAGAAGCAGAGAAGGTGGCTTACCCTCTGGAGGTGCCTGTCATGTGCCATTGCGTGTGATGGCTTCCGGTATGGTTGAGACGCAGCTGAGATAAAGCCCGCCCAAAGCATCTGAACCTACCAGATCTCTCTGGCAAACATTTGATCTGCAACATGGTGAAAATCTGGAGCCAGACACCACCTGAGAAAGCTTGTGGCAAAGTGCTGCAAACAGAATCTCTCCGTAAATACATTCATTTCCTGGTGATGAGAGATACGGTATAGTGCACCTGGAGCAGTGCCATGTGGAAGTTCTATTCCCATCCCTCACAAAGATTAATGTCATCACTTGAGATTAGTTAGGATGTATTTTTTAGATGCACAAATGTTTCTTAAATAATTGCTCCTCTGAGTCAGGAGCATAGACCAGAAAGCCGCTTTGCTCAGTACACAGGGTTTTGAGTCACGAATGAATATAATTTGAAAGTCTGTCTGCGAAACTGCCACCAGCTAGAACTAATAACTGCTTTAGGGATTTTTCCATGACTGCACTAAGACATAAAATCAGCAGTGGTTCCTCACCTGGAACCTTGTCTCCTGGGACATAGAAGGACATGTTGGTGTGGATGGTAATGTAGTTGTTCCTAGGGCTGTGCAGCTGAGCTCTCAGGTGTTTGGGCATCATGTCAGCACAGGCAGAAAGACTGGCACCGTGCGAGAAGGCAGCTGTGTAGGAAACCAGGCAGAGGGTTGTGCACGCCCAGCCAGTGATCACCAGGTGGACATTCCTGCCGTCCTCCATGCTGCATCAGGAAGACAGCAGGCAGGTTCACTTCAGAGCAGTGGCTTCTGGCAGCTGCGGTCTGTAAGCGTGTCCGTCGCTTTTGAATTGGCTGAGCAGCCTTTTCCACAGCCTTTAAATGAAGAGGAATAAATGATCTCTGTAGCGTATGGAACCTCTCTGGGAATCCACAGAAGTTCACATTTTGAGGTAAATTGTTGAGTCTGGGAGAGGAGAGACCCCACCAGAGGATGCATTTCTTGTGAAGTCAGCCATGGAGTGAATAGCTGGGAGAGGTTTGCTCCAGAAATTTGGGTCATATTTAGCAGGAGGAGCAGGCTGTGTGTGGATGTGCTCACAAGTCAGCTCAGCACGCTCTACCTCTTCTGAACTGTAGAAGTATTTTGCATGCCATGCCTTTAGTATCACTCAGATTTGGTGGCTGGCACAAAACACATTTCCAGATTAGACAAGAGTATTTTATTCCGACTTTTCAGACTTTTGAAAGTGAGGATGAAGAGTGAGCACACTATTTATTGTGAGTGGTAATGTGTGCCATAAAGCAGGTAGTCCTGCTTTTAATGTAGCTCTTTCTAACATCTTTTCGACATGTAGCTTTTCCTGGCTTAGGTTTTATTACACTCAGTCAATAAACAGATGTAAACACATCAAAGGGCCTGCACCTCCATTTACATCACTTCTGAAACTTGCCAGCTGACTAAAAAATCGTCACACGGAACAGCTTGTGCCCAGCCTGAAGCCGGGAGCAGATGGATGCAGTTTAACCTTCTACAGCGCAGCGTCGTCATGCTCCGATCAGTTATGTGCCAGAAGATGTTCTGGGATTCACAGGAGCCTTTGCCAAACACCCGAGCCCCTGTGCTAGAGGCAGGATGCCCTTGTGCTCTTAGAGCCAGCCTTCCCTCCAGATACACCTAAATCTCCCTTGCAGGGTGAGATTTCTCGCAGCAGCTCACCCAAGTACCTCTGAGCAGCAGCTCTGCTCCTCGGGAGGTTCTCAGGCTGCATTTTCCCCCTTCCCATCCTGCCCCCATCGCTTCCTAAGCCCTTCGGCACGCACCCGTGGGCAGCAGGGACATTGCCCTCGGGGCCGCAGCTGCCCGGATTTGGGTCCGGGTCCGGGTCCGCACTGGCTCCATGCGCTTACCTCAGGACACGCGCGCCTCCCAGCTCGCTGCCGCTGCGTCCCTCAGCCTGCCGGCGACGCATCCCGTCAGGGAAGTTCTTTGCTTTCTCCTCTAATGGGAAGTGCAGCAGCTGTTACTGCTAACACCCGCTGCCTACGGGAATGCGCCGGCAGTGCCCAAATCCAGCCTTAATCACATTAGTTTTCCTCTTCGTATCCCACCCACCCTTTTCTTTCTTTTTCTTTTTCATTTTTTTTTTTTTAAAATCTCCAACTTCTGCAATGAAAACAAAGGCAAATAGCAAGGGCAGGGGGGGACAGCAGAAAGCCATGGGGTGTGCATGGGATGCCCTGGGACTCCTCTGCAGAGGCGGGGTGGGACAGGATGCCTGCTTGTCCAAGTGTGCTCCCCTCATCCTCAGGTCACTGGTGAGACCAGTGATTACCCGCTCGAGCCAAAAAGCTTGAAAATGGCCTTTGTTGTGTGTGTGCTGTGCACAGGCTTGCGTAAACAGCCTGTCTTTGTGCCAGTACAAGATCGACGTGGCCATAAAAGCATCACTATTGCCCGTTGTCACCCTGCCCGTAATCGGCTTTGCTGTACTTCAGGCGGTTGCACAGTGGGTGACAGCAAAGTGGCTCTGGCCGCACCAGCATCCCCTCATTGCCTTGACGTGGTCCTTGGTCACCCCTGGGCCCTGCCCGAGCTGTGCCAGTGCCCGGCTGTGGCGCTGGTCCTGGCCCTTGACTGCCCAGCTCGGCCTTGGGTCTTCTTCACCCCTCCAGGCTGCTGTGGTGGCCTGGACTCTTGGCCAGCCCTGGCCACCATCACCAGGCTGGTGCGGGTGCTGTGGGGCAGGGCCCTTGCTGAGGGTCCCTGCCAGCACCAGCACCCCCATTTGGAAATCAGGGTCCCAATTCTCGTCACCACGAGAGCCCCCATTAGGAGGGGCCGAGCGTAGTGCTGGCATGTTGCAGCCTCAGGCAGGGAGGGACGAAGGGACCAACCGCCTCAGCGGCCATCTCCTCCAGGAGGCAGCATCAGATGCCCACAGCGCCATGGGGCCGGGGCCTGGCCTTGTGGAGGGGAAACGCACCTGGTTCTAGTGCTTATGGATGGAGGGGCGATGGAAGTGGGTTTTGTACCCTTGAGTCCTCCTCCACTGACAAACCTGTGCCTGAAGGCGGAACGAGTTCTTGCAGGTGCAAGGTAAGGAGAAAGCCAAAGAGCCTCAAACCGATCAGACCAGAACCAACCCACCTGTACCACCACAGGATGTAATGCAGCGCTGAGCTGTCCCTGTGCCGTTCGGAGCGGGCGCTGGGCTGTGCGCAGGGTGTTGCGTGCAGGTACACCAGCTCCGCTCAGCACCGGGTCAGAGCTGCACAGCCTGGACACAGCTTTAGCTGCTGGGCTGGTTTGAAATATGGCGTTGCGCAGAGTTCATCCTGACTGTCTGCTCTCGAGCAGAGAACTCAGTGGCTTCAAAGCTGCAGTCAAACCAGACATCACCACTGTCTTCTGCTTAGAGATGGAAAAATCCCGTCACACTCATTACCATGACATGAGCACCTACCAGCAGCCCCCAGCTGCAAGTTCTAATGCCAAGTGACAGGCATATGTTTCCAGCAAGAAATATAGTCCTCCCCGTAGCCTTTGGTTGCATCACCCAACAGGACAGCATTGCCTCAGCCTTTTCTGGCCAGAGCTGTGACCTACTGGAGTCATTTGTGCTCAGCCAGGCTCTGTGTGTCCCTCTGATAATGGGGCCCAGACACAGACTAGGAAAGGTCACATGGCACTGCTGTCACTAGCGAGAGTTTGGCTTTTTCCTGTCATAAATTTCTTTGTTAGTAGGAAGCTGGCATGGAGAAGAGGATGCAAGACAATTTACACCCTGTTCATTGTTTTCTCAGCAACATTTGTGTCATAGATTTCTAGAAGAGAAAAATACTCTGTTGGGGTTTCAAAATATCATTAGGGAAAATTTTGCATGCTCCATAATAGCTTGATAATTAAGACAGACTATAGACCATGTAACTTGAAATTTCAGTAATGTAGTGCACAGAAAGATTATGAACCCAGTAACAGTCCAGGCTCCTGACACAGAAACTTCCTTCTTCTTCCAGGTTGCTTCTACCTCTCCATATCAGCAGGGACAACAACAGGGACAGCAGGCATGGAGCAGCAGATGTGGAGAGGTGCCATGGAGCTCAGTCTGTAACGTGGGCATGGATGCAAGCATCCCAGAGCTGACACTCCGGCGCAAGCTGGTTGCTTCATTGACAGGTTGAGAAATGCTCTAATACTGCAAGATAATCAGGGTTATAACAAGCGTTAGCAGTCCTTCCCACTCAGCCAGCAGTCACCTCAGTCCTGTGAACAAAGTTTGGGGGCTTAGAGAAGAAGGGGCAGATTGATCAAGTAGTGAGACAGAAGGTGGCAACAGCTAGGTCACAAGGAACTGATCACTAAACCCGCAAAACTGGAAGTGCAGTCTTAAGAGTATTTCATGTTATCTTTAAACTGAGAGCAGTGGCCAACATTTAAATGGGGAAGAAGAATGGTAGTCCCGCAAGGAGAATGAAGAATAATGCCTACAAACCAGCATCTCAGGGTTGACCTGTGCACATCTGTGGCTCTGTGTTTGGGGAGATCAGGGAAAAGCGGACGCTCCTCTGACATCTAGTTAGGAGGAAGGTCAGTAGAAGTACCAGCAGGGCCTTCTGCTTCTATCCACTCAACTGTTTTTGCTATTCCTCTATCAAACTTACCGAAGTTTGACAGTGGATTCAAATGTTACTGGTGGGAATGAACTGACACACACACTCAGAGATACAAAATATAATGTGGCCTCCTGAGCCTCATTCTCTTACAAATTCTGCTTAGTCGTGTCGTCGTCGTCCCCCCCCCTCCCCATTTTATTTGGTAACTACTGGAACCTGCATGGGGGTGCAGGTGGGGATTAGCAGAGAGTGACAGTGCAGGGCTCTTTCTGGAACTCAGTAAAAAAGGCCCAGCAACAAAGAGCTTAGTAAGACAACTGCTTTAATAAGACAGAATAAGAAAAGGAATATAGATAGCGAATAAACTGCACATCCCTTCAGATGCTGGGCAAGCCACGTTCGGGTAGCATTGGCCAGAGCCTGGATGAATTTTTCCCACGTTGTGCTGAGCAAAGCAGATCTGACCCTGTCCGAGGAGACAAACTCTCCCTTTTGGCCATTTGAACTATTATGTGATTTCTTTACAAGAAAACAACTCTGTTCTTGAAGGCTGTTCTCATGAGAACGCCTTGCTGCACTGCTCGATAAGGGCAAGGCCAGGCAGGTGGCACAGGCAGTGGGAGCTGCCCGCGGGCTCCTCTGTTACATCGAGCTGGCTCTGGCGATCCTGTGGCCAGGCAGCTTGTGCAGCCCAGCGCAGGCTGAAAGCTACGCCAGAAGTGCCTGCTCAGGGTAACCCAACGTGCACTGCTGACTCCTAAGTGCACAACTGCCTCTTGGTCAGGGTCAATAGTGCTCAGGGAAAGTTGCACCCGTGCAGTTTCTGCTTTGGAGAAGTTTGGCACAGGAACCTCAGACTTTAAACCACTGGCTCTACAGTTTGTTTGCTTTCAAAAACGACAATGAGCTGGAGCTGGCCGCAGGCATGGGTTGGCATATTAAAGCTCAGGCATCGCTTCAGTACCATCAGTCAAATGCTGTAAGGCGTCACTTTGCAAACACTTTCACGCATTCTTGACTACCGTGAACAATGCAGCTGAAACCTACAGCGGTGTGGCGTAACCCGTTCTTAGAGCCAGGCATGAACCTTAGGACTTACTGGGCAAGTCGTGCCCAAAAGGATTCTGGGCAGCCGTTTTGTTACCGTAATGTTGTGGAAAAGCTGGACGGAGCTCAAAGAAATAATGCTGAGAGTGCTTTTACATTAGATTTCCTTTCAACCGGGAGCCAGATGGCAAATTGGAAAAGTGCGTGGTCACGGTGCATATACCTTTAAAGCAAACCTCTCCTGGCGTCCTCTGCTCCCTCATATAGGGCGCTGCCGGGCACCCCAGGCCTCAGTAGTAGCCTGCCCTCTGGCTGCTCCGTTGCTGGTGGTAAGTACGTACCTCCTTCTTCCAGACTTGCTTTCTTTTGCTCCCGTAGAGCACGGTGCCTTGCTGCTCCTGGTCTAGATTTTGTTTAAGGAGATGTGGTGCAGTTTGGCTTTTCAAGTTGGATCCTTATGAGGAACTTAGGAGTTACTGCTCTCCCTAGAGTCTGCCTGTGAACTGAAAGCATGGAAGGGGGTGGGAGTGGGGCAGAGGCTGGATGCCATGGCTTCTTGAAGTGATCTCAATGTATGAGGTTACTCTTTACATACAGAAATGCAGTTTTGTCCTTTGAAATTCAATTAATTTGTTGGTTAGTATTTGATTATTTAACTTTGGATGCATTCTTCTAAGAAAGATGACTGCCGTTATGGACAAGCACTTGTAAGTTGCTCAAGGGAAAGCTTCACTTTTGGTCCTGACTTAGATGAGCTTGATCCACAAGTAAAACAGTTTTATACCCAGCTACTGGGGAAAGAGCATTAGGACATGGGAAATTAGGTGAAATGAAGGACATAAGCATTACTATTTGATACTGACTTTGTGTGAAGATGCACTTACATTTGTAAAAGTATGGAAAATGCATGATGTTGCCATTGGTGGCTCTTCTCCCAGTGGGATAAGGATCTTAAATATTTGGTTGAGTGATTTCTAAGCGCCAAGAGTTTGTGAAATACACCATCCTACTCTGTTTATATATGTATGTCATAGGATAGATTGCCTTAAACTTTGGATAGCATTCCCTATGCTGCTCTGAAAGCTGACTATCCAGTGTCTGTCTGATTTACTTGTAGCTGGTACGTTGTCACACACAACACAGTAAGTCAAAGCAAAATCTAAAAGATAAGTAAAATAAATCCAAAATGAATGTTGTAACCAACTCAAAACAAACTATATCCAAGCATCAGAATGTCTAACTGAAGTCAGGCTTAAATGTTCACTTGACTTCAACATAAAGGCTGAAGTTTGAATTAAGGGGGAAATGTACATGCTATCAAATGTACATGAAGGTCAGTGACTAGGAATTAAACATTTAATTTCTTTAGTTACTTTTGAAATTTGAATATGGATTGCAACGGCTCTTATGCAAATTTTATCCACCTCATATAGCAAATAGTGACTTCATGATCTAGAATACATTAAAATCTCAGCATTTATACTACACGATGTTTTCTAAGTTTGGGGTTTAATATGTGATTAGACCATGCATTGCCTTTTGAAGTAGCAGATCACAACTGAAAGCTGTTCCATAACTAGACCTGTAGAAACAGAACTGCAATTATAGAGATGCAAACTCTTGAGAATAAAGTAAAGGCTATGCAAAATGTGTTGCTACAGCTGGGTAGGTGGAGGAGGAAGAAATAAAAAAAAAAACATTACAATTAAAAGTCTCAGGGACTGAAAGAACACAGTAACCTGCCAGCTGTATAACAAATGAAAAACTGTGTGCTCCACTTGGAGGCACTTTTTATTTTTTTATTTTTTTCCTTAGAAGACACTTACAGAAGAGCAAGTTGGCAATTTGTACTTATGTTCTGGGCCCTTTTTGAGCCCTTGTCAAAGAATGATAAATTATTGAAGCATATTATAAAGTGGTGTCTCTATTTGTGTGTTCTGTAGTGGCTTCTGAAGTGTTTAATGCAGAAAGGTTAACTATTAATTGCAAAATAATTTGGATTTATTCCCTGTCCCTTTTTTTAAAAAAAAAAAAAAAACCAACCTACATTCTCAGCCTTGGATAACTGAAATGTTACTGTTCCCTACTTCCATTAGAGCTATTGGTACTTGGAAAGAATGGGGCAATGTTACATTCACACAATTGTCTTGTGTTCACCCATTCAAAGCTAGAAGTATTTATTTTTTTATTCCTGGAGGCACTATAAACTGCTCAAAGAATAAAGTAGGGCTTCAGAAATCTCATTTAAGGGGAAAAAAAAAAGGCTAAATAACCTCACCATGAGGCACAGTACCCTAAATTATAACCTTGTCTTGAGGAACAAGAAAACATTCTGAAAAATCTGGATGTTAAGTGCAGTAACACTCAAACTAAGAAATATCTGAACATTCATACTTTATTTCTTGGTTGACCGCAAATAAAAGAAGAAAAGATTTTATAAATGGATGCAAGTATCCATGTAAGACTGAGCTGGATTTACTGACTGGTCTTTGATTAACTGGGAGCATTGTTGCAGAATGTAAACAAACGAGTTCTAACTTCATTGCCTGCACAGAGATTTCTCTTGCCCTAACACATACCCCATGCTATGAGCTCAGTATATTTTTTCACATTTCTGGCTAGCACATAAAGAGAATATATGGAACTAGGTTGGGGGTAAGTGGATGGGAGAAAAAGAGCAAGCCATCTGAACAGGATACACATGTTTTTACAAAAGCTTTTAGATTTCTAGTCTGTTTTGAGGAGTAGCTTTAGATAATAGTTAATTGCTTTTTATTGAAGAAATCTCTTGTGTTTGGTAAAGAGATGCAAAAACAAAACAAAGGTAACTGCAAGCAGGGGGANNNGGGTGGGGGGTACAGAGGTGGGAGGTGAAGCGGCTGCTAGCTGCGCTGGGTTAGCAGCTGAGAGCTTTTCACTGGTAACCGACTTCCACAGCGGGTGCAGTGCTACCCCTTAGGGTTTTTCTTCCATTTGATTCCTTTCCCCACCCCTAATTGTTGAAGTGTCACTGTTGTATCCCTTGATTCCAATCCACAATTCAAGATGTTTTGGGTAATTTAACAGTCAGCAGCTGAACTTTTTACCCAATGATTCTTACTACAGTCTGGCATTTAAAGCTCCCTGTTTTCCAAAAGGGACAGGTCATTGTCACCAAATGCTCTTCCCTTCCCAACATCAGTTAAACTATTGTTTTGCCATGACTGCATGCCTGTGATTTGCAATTATTCCACACCTGCTTACCTTCCAATCAGTATTCTTGTGACTGTTAGTGTAACTCAATGAGCTGTTGCTTTGAATTAGTCTTGTGGCACTGTTACATGCTTCATCTTTATTTATTTCTGTACAGTGGAACAAAGCAGTATTTTGACACAAAACATTCAGGAAGCTTAGACTGGTTTACATTTATTAAAAAAATATTTAAACAGGATACACTTTCACTTGTGAATTATTAACTACAAATCAAATCGGTCTCATCCCTTTGGAGAGGTTCACAGGTACAAAATAGCCTCCTTCTGGCATCTTCACATCCTTCTCTTCTGTGTGCTTATGTACAATACTGTGAAAAGGAGAAAGCACACATAAGAGGGCTCTGGTAAATAACATGCAGAAACCTGTTTATTTAAAACATCTTATTTCCAGAGCTTGTAAAATAAATGTAATGAATCCCGTTCAGCATGAACAAAGTCAGAAACTTTAAGTCCAGGTTTCAAGAAATGCTATCAAATTCACACATTATACACTAACGTGGTTCAGTATTACAGCCAAACTGTACACTCCAGCAGATGCAGGCTGCACAGAGGGAGAATAAACCCAGCTACCCTGCAGTGTTACTGAGGCGAGCATGATAAAATCTTTGAGCAGCAGATTTAAGGGTGTTGGACATGAATGTTACAATCTTTCAACAAAAGCTGGAAATCCCAAGCTCTTCTGGCAAAGCTAACAATTAGCTGAGACAGTAGAGATCTTTTACCTACTTGGCTGGTGATACCAGAACATCATGTAATGCAGTGTTTCCCATGCACTTCCTAGGAATGTTTTTTTACCTTAGAGTGGAACCATGCAAACTGTATTTTGAATGCCCATAATATGAAATGGTATCATGCTCCTAAACCTGGGATGTCCTAAGTTCTCTGCTCAGCCTGTACTTCATTCTCCTGCCTCTCATCCACTTGTTATTATCATTTACTTTAAGTTCTTATTTCCATAACTGATTGTCCAGCTGCAATGTCACTGTACTCCTTACCATAATATGCTAAATTCCTTGCAAAAAAGCATTTGGCCTCACTGAAGGATTGTTTCTTCTCCCAAAATAGAACAGAATCTTTCATGCTGGTGCTACAGTCTCCTTGACTCTTCATGCAATGTGAGATTCAGTTCTTGTTTCTTTCTATTCCCTCTTCCATGGCCTCCATTTTCTTTTCTAGTAACTTAGTCAAACTCTGCTTCATTTACCTTCTCTACAAGTCTCTTCACTGCATCACAAGAAAACATTAGTGCTGACAATATCCATACTGCATCCTACATTTACCCGATAGTTTACCTAGCAAAACACAAACCTTCTGTGGAGGAGAGGCCACCTGGGCAGGCAGTAAGTGCAAAAGTAAAACTGTCAAGTGACAGGAAACTGAGCTCTAAGAAAGGATAGAAAAGAGGATGCTTCCCCAGAAGAACTTCAAGTTCAGAGGCAAAAAGGGCCACAGGAATGACGAAAAGCCCAGACCCTGAAAAGGGGCACTATAAAAAGTAAATATATTAAAGTTTCCAAGAAAGTCTGAAACTAACATTCTTACAGGGAGCTTGCTAACACCTCAGTTGCCTCAAATTCAGAAATATCAAACTCTTCTACTGAGCAATAACACAGGGAGGAGGAGTTACCATTATTTCCTCGGATAAAGGCGTCCCCATACTTGTTCTTTAATTGTCCATTTACATATTCTTCTGTCTGCTCCAGAGCTATATTCATATACCCATCGAGGCAAGCCAGGACACCTGAAGACAGTGACAGTTTAGAAGTGAATCAACTTAAACTTTTTTTAAAACAAATAAAAATGCATTGCATTTGAACAGTACAGGAAAAAAAACTGTATCTTCATAATAAACTAAAAGCCCAAGCTTGGCCAGGTCAGTCAGTAGATCAGAGTATTCTTAAAATAATTAAGCTGGGAGTAAGGAACCCCAGGTCCTCTAGTAACAGCTTTATCAGCTGATAAAAGGGGCAGGGGGGTGTCACTGAGGCACAACTTTCAAAAGATCCACAACTTCCACTTTGAAAGTTTAGTTGTCCCTTCTTGCTTGTGTTTTATGCCACACTCCTGAGAAGTGTGACCTATGACATTAAGTGTAACTGGGTAACCTAAGAACAAGACTGCGTAAGTTGAGTTTTAATCAAAACTTGTCAAGGATATATCTGGAAAAATAACCCTTTTAATACAGGACACCATATACATTTTTCAGATTTATTTTCATGCTTACAGACCTAGAAAAACATGGGCTGCCAGTCTGTTTTTGCATAAACAAAATTCTACATTTTTAACAGGCAAAGGGTTTTCAAATGACACTGAAATCTTCCCACAAAAATAAAATTACACTGTTTAATCAATGCACCACATGAAAAAAATCTTTGTTTTTAATATTAGATGTTCTTTTGATCAGGAAAATATGCGTTTGAGAAGCACTGCTTTTAGAGAAGTATTTATGTTCTCACTTCTCACAGCCCCTGTTCAGGCTGCACCTTGTGCACAAAGTACTTCCCATGTGCTGGTGGTATGATGGCATTTTTATTCTTAATGGTTCCTTGGTATCCACACCCAGTGCTATGATCAGAAGTATGGCCATAGCCAAATTTAACTTAAATAGTCTGTTTGTTTGTTAGGTAAGTAATACCAAACAAACTGAATATGGGGATTAACAGATGTTTAAAAAAAAAAAATTGCTCAGGGAATGCAATCTGACTTGTTAATTGCATACATAAAAACTTCTAACAAGCTGTACTTATCTCCGTCTTGCCTGTGTGTTTTCCTGACTTCATCCCTGCACACAGACGCCATTACTACTAAAATTGAAAAGAACCTAATTTGTTTACCTGGCATTAAAACTGAAGAAATACACTATATTGGCTGTGCTTGAGGAGGGGGAGAGAACTCCAGTCTGAGAAGCTTCCTCTAGGGCATGTTCTCATTTTCCAGAAGTGTTACTCTAATATCTTCCATTAAATAATTAGGAATTTACGTTTTCCTGCCAACTTGTAATGGTTTGAGGATTGTTATTTTCCTGTCTGTGTTTTTCTTTCCTCTGTTTCCATACAAACGGGAAAAACTGACTGCTCACAAAGTGTTTTTAAATGTACCAAAAACCCCAAACCAAGTAAGTCAGAACTCTTTCACTCCAGTAATCCTGAGTGCTCCAAGTAACAATAGAGAACAATTGTTTGTCCAAAACTCAAACTGGACTGTGGGTTTTTAAGCTGTCATTCAGTAGGCCACAAATGCAGTATTTCTAAACTTTTGTTCTCAAAGTCGCTTATACTTGTTCCACTCTCTTCCTCCTTTTCTTCATATTTTCTCTCAGGACAATAACAGCATGAAATATTGTCACTGCACACCCTGGCTCATACTTTACCTATGTTATCTGTATATAGAGATGTTTTATGCACATATCCATCTGTACATATTCATATACCACTGATTACTTGTGGGCTTTCCCAGGGTTTCTTCCCTTGGATGTGTACAGTACTTAGCAGAGAATCAAGACATTCCACAGTCGCACACCAGTGCATGTATTGGGCCACTTTTATGTGTGTGGTGGCTAGGAGGGTAGAGGTGTGCACATAAAATTAGCAACACAGCCTAGAGGCAGGATCTAGATAGATCAGCAACAAAAGCCTGAGATGCTGAGTTTTCTAATGTTTGGTTTCTACAAATGTTGATCAGGTTTCTGTAGAAAAATGATTTAAGTGTATATTTCTCAAATAAGAACATTATGGAGGTTTCTAACTGCAGGATCACATCAAGTGGGAAGGAGGGAGAGCAGAGGGAAATAAAGAAAGGAGGAAAAAAATCCAATACCGCATAATGCTGCTTAAAGGAGCCATGGTTCAGCTCCTTGCAGGTTTATTAAACTAGTAGAGTCCCAGGCCTAGCTAAGGGAGGAAACTTACAAATGTATCTTAATGAGTAAAAGGTACCGGTGTTCCCTATGAAAATAGGAAGTACATTTAAAAAAAATAAAAAAAACTTGTGTGTACTTTTAGGCAAATGATGACTTGCTTTAATTGACTTTAATGAGCTGTCACTACATAATCCTGCAAGAAAGAATTTAGAGGCCAAAGACAAAAGAGAAGCAGGGAAGTTTTTCAGCCACCAATCCTACCTGAAGTGCTCAAACCATGTGGATATCAAAGAAATGACAGAGTGCAAATTTTCTCAGCTGAGAGACACTAAAGAGGAACAGGATGGGATAATAAGGCACCGCTTGCCCTGTCAGTGAACAGTTATTTTAAAACTGTAATTTAAAATTTTAAAACAAAGATTCCTTGTCACAGGACAAACAAGTCTCATCTCACAAGCACTAAGCTGAGCCAACTGAATTAAACCTACCTGAAATAGGAATCTCTGGCACAACCATAATGTTTAAATCATTCCAGAATAAAATGCCTAGCTCATGCTCAATAGGAGATGCATGATAGTTTTAGTTAAGTTTGGATGCTACTTAAAAAAAAAAAAAAAAAAGACAGGCTGATAGTCTTAGCCTAAAGGGAGTAGGACCAGGACATTTCATGGAACAAAGAAGCTTCATTTCCTGCTCAAAAAAAACCCACAGCCTTATAATCCTGCATACAGTGCATGAAGGCATACAGATAAGCTGAAGAGTTCTGAAATAAAACTGCTGGACTGTGTTTAAAAAACACTGGGCATATAGGAGCAAAAAAACCACACTAAGCTATCTCCTGCATCCCTGTGAGTCTTGATCGAGCGCAAGTCCAGGCAGTTGTTTAACCAAGAACACAAACAGTTCTGTTTCATCCCTCATGTAAGAGTGGGCTTATTACCCATAGCACAGTTTGTTTGAAGCTTTTCTGGACCAAGGTCTGTGCTAGGAGTGGGAGAACATGAAGCTGAAGAACATGTAGCTTCAACAAGGCATGCTATCAGCATGCTGGAGAGTGGACTGCCTGACCATTTCAGGAGCTGTAATTCAAGCCAATCTTCACAAATCTCAATTTAGAAACTCAGACTCATCTCGAGACTCCAGCCTAATCACTGTGACTAAGGACAGTACTGATTTAGATAGGGATTAAAATTACCTAAATCCACTATTAATCTCCCCTTCATCAGTTTCTCCAGAGTTGATTTTCTTTAATGTCCCTTCAAATTCTCAGCTCTATGTTCACGTACACCAAAATTCTAGATCATTGTTTTGATTTTTAAGAGCAATGAATCTGTTCTAACCCCTCTACACAATGAAATCAGACTTAGTGTGAGAGAGAGAGATCTTACCTCGATAATCGACTCCAGAATTTAATTTTACAACGACTGGTCTTCCAATGATTTGTTTTAGGAAGTCACTAGGGGTTTGCTTCCGTAGACTCATCTTGATCTTCCCTGGTAAGCTGGGAAGAGATGCGAGAGGAAAACGTTTGGGTAAGCAACACACACGTGGACTTTTAGACACTCAGTGTAGACAGCAGTCCCCCGATTCTTAAAACTTGAGAAAACATTGAGGAGACGAAAGCAAAACCTTAAGAGCGGAGGTGCAGAGACACAACTCCTAGAGCCACAGCATTAAACTTTCCATTTGGCGTTTTCGTAACTTCTGAAATTATCAGCAAGGGCCCCTGTTTGCCACGCCGCGCACCTTGCGGAAGCCCAGTGCTGCCGGAGGCCTTACCTCCTGCACCACCGCTTGCTACGGACGCGTAACTCAACTGAGAGGAGACCTGCGGGGTGCCTCGCGGCCCGAGCGGGCGGGAGAAGCCAGCACGGGCCCCACGCGCAGCCGCCTGGGCTGGAACAGCGCGACGAGCACGAGGACCTCGTGTCACGATTGCGGGCACGGAACAAACCGGGAAGGCTCCGCCTTCCAACGGGGCCACCGGGCTGGGCCGCGCCTCGAGGCGCGCCCCGGGGTTACGCCGCGCGGGGAGCTGAGGGGCCCCCGGCAGGCCTCACCGGCCGGGCTCGCCCGCCCGCACCGGGCTCTGGTGCCACCGGCGTCGTCACTGCTGGTGACTGTTGCTACCGCTGGTGTCACTGACTGTACTACTCCGGTGT
>VXAL01000595.1:309636-354271 GCA_013399475.1 Chauna torquata | reverse complement strand
GGGCCCGAGGGCCTCCAGCCCTCCGGTTTTCCTCGCTCTTGATCCCCGTGATGAAGGCTGGGCAGATGGATTTCTTCTCCTGGGCTGCGGATATTTTGTGATTTTGGGGGCCTTCCTCTTTGGCTTTTATTTCTCACGAGTTCGTCTTTACAGCTCGTATTTCCTCTTTGGGAATCGTCCGAACCCACCGAACCGTTTTGCCCACTGCTCAGCGGGCTGCTTTCCAGCTACCTTGGGCATGTATTTAGTCGTACAGTTTCTCTGCGTGCGGACGCTTGGTTGGTTGATGCCAGTCAACCAAACCCTCCTAACTTCCTTTTTAATACCATTACTAAGCTTACAAATTTATTTATTCTGAAACACGGGAATTGAGATGGGCCTTCCCCCCTTCCATGATTTGAGGCCAAGTCTGGACCCCAGACCTTAGTTAGTTCTTCCTGGTTTGCCGTAGGTCTTGAAACAATCTCACGTGCTGTTCTTCGTGGTAGAGTAACCTTCATGCAGCAAGATGTATGTTGCTGAGCACTTTGGTATAGTGGGATTTGCACCTGGAAAGAAAATTCCTATCTTGTACATTCGGAAAGATTATGCAATCACATCTGTTAACACACAACCTAAGGAATGTTTTATTTCCTGAGTGACGAAATCCAAGTGACCTCAGGAAGGTGGTCTGCAAAGGATTTAGATAATCCACATGCAGCGGACTCCTTACAGATTTCAAAGCTTCAAGAATGAAAATAAAACTCAGACCTTATTGTTTAATGATTCTTTTTCTCTTTTTTTTTTTGTTTGAGTCATCTGGATGAAAAAGGATTTCGATCTAAAACTTTGTGTGCATTACTATGAGTAGATTCTTTTAAATACTGTATTGCTTTATCCTTTCACAGTGCACTGAAAGAGCTTTTCCAGCTGTGTAACTCATTGAAATCAGTGAGATGCTGCCCTTGTGTTTTAATCAAGATGAACTTGAAAGGTGAACATTGTAAGTGGTAGAAATTATTTATAATTTGGTAATAAAAGTTTATGTCTAACACTTCCAAATTTCATACATCTGCTATGTGCTGGCCTTGAGATATAGAACAATTGTGATTGCCTTTACATTTGGCCTTAGATGAAAGGTCATAAATTACAATGAGAGTTCGTAGTCGTTCCCAGCTCACAAAATTTCCATATTAACATCTTCACCTCAAACATAAATGGTTACAAAGTTACAAAGAAAAAGTTGCATTGGCCTTTGTCAACTAAACTTAATGATGGAAGTCGGTGGCTCATATACTACAGCTAACTCTTAAACATGAAGCATCTCGGAACCTTTGTTCAGAGGACCTAATTAAAGCTTTACAGTTAGCTTTAAAAAATGAAATGGGATTTGACAGTCTCTCTTTCTCTCTTTTCAATGCAATAAAAACCACTTCAAAGTTAGGAAGGTTTTTCTTTCCCAGCTACTTGAAATGAAAGCATTTCCAGAGAGCGAGATGGCTATGTAACGCGGAACGTGTTAAAAAGGACTGTCCGATTCGTCTGGCTCTTCTGAAAAGAACACCATCTACATAAGTTAAATGCAGGAGGACAACAATCCGGATGACAAAAGAATGTCTGTGGGAAGACTCTGAATTCAGCCTAAATAATCCCTGGCTACAATTGGTGGATGAAAAGAGTTGTATTAAACAATCCTCACCTGAAAATTTTGTCACAGAGGACAAACCTATTCGGGCCGAAGTCATGGCATACCCCATGATTTTAACAGTCAGCTTGGGTGCCTACTTAGATTAGAGAGAAAAAAGAATCTGAAAAATAAATACACAATTAAATTAGGGGCTGAGAACCAGTTGCAAACCCAGGGGAACTTCTGAGCCTCTGAGAGTGTGGGGCAGAAGACATCAACTTCCGTGAAATAACGTCAAAGTGGAGAAGCTCTGCAATTCCGGATTAACACTGTAGTTGCAGGGTTTCCTGAGGGCCCCGAAGTAAACGCTGTGTTACGTTTCCGGAATTAGAGAGATGGAAGGTGAGATTCTGCTCCCGCTGAAGTCAGTGGAGGTGTTGGTAATTACTTCTCTGTTACTCAGCACCCCTCTAAAATCCATCTCAATGAGTTGGTGCCAAAAGGTAACTGTTAGGCTGGTAGTTGTCACAGCTTGTTTTTAGAAACTGAAGTCCCAGCAGCGCATCCCGACTGCTGTAAAATCACTTTGCCCTCTGGCCTGATCCAGAAGTCCTGCAGGGGGTTCAGGTTCAGATCCTTTCCCCACTCTTCACATCAGGGAAGTGCCATACATGCTTTCTCCAGAGCTACCCCACAGGATCCCTAAGGAATTACTGAGCCCATTGATGCCTTGTGCTGCTCAACGTCGTGACAAAAAAGTCTTTTCAACCCGAGCGGCTCGTCTGCTTTCCAGTCCTGAAGTAACTCCTGTGCCTGCAGAGCGGGGATGAGCTTTCCTCTCGTTGCTGTTGTCTGACGGCAAGCTCGCGGGCAGGGCCGGCTGAGGGCTCTGTCTCCCTTTGCGCTGTCAGAGGCTGTGCGGTGCGCAAGGGTAGGTTGGCGCCGGGCCTGAGCAGAGGACCACTGAAGGTGGCCTCGCCGCACCGCTGTGCCGTGCTTCCTGGTAGACCGCTCTCTTGAAGTTGGCACGGCCCTCGTGCTCTCTGTCCCTTTCTCATTCGTGCTGGAGCTGCGCTCTTTTGCCATAATTTGTGCTTGTTGGAAGTGTTCTTCAGATGTCCTGGGGGTGAGGAATGGGACGTTAAGGAACTGAAGGGTGCAGGAAGAAGCAACAGACAGGAAATATCAGGACCTCCCGCCTTTTCCTCTGCGGCGAACTTTCTGGTAAACAGGTGGCTGTTAGCAGGTCTTGAGGGAGCGGGGGTTAACAGCACGAGAACCCAGCCTGAGGCTTTCTCTCTTCCTCCTAGACTTTCAGGTCTGTAGAAAAGAAAGGGAAGATCTCTAGAAGCTGTCACAGTTCGCTTAACTCCCTCAGAGTTCCTGGCAGTGCTCTCCTTGGCTTCGCCCAAGGGATAAGCTTTCTCATGAGCCCTAAGAGGTTTGAAATTCCCTTTGCGTGCATTTTGGTGGGAGAATTCAAGCCTTTCAGCATTTAAGTGACACTCTATCTGTGCCTATACAGAGAAAGATCAAAGTTAAATCCCTTAAATGAAGGCTTAGTTATCCAACATCATTTCCAATGCTATGCTAAGATCATCAGAACTGCTGATTCCCAGCCATGTTCTCAATTAAAAAGTTAATGCATTTTTAAATTGTACCTTAATCAAAAAATACTGGTTCTGTGCTACAGATTTCAGAAAAAGAGTGTAATAAAATTCTGTTGTCTTCAGGTTCTTGCTTTGTGCTCCCCAGCCCAGGATGTTCATGTCATCCAATATGGGTTAAGTGACATGGTTACGTTTTGTCACATGCTTTTGTCTCCCGCTTTCTGCTTGGTTCACGTGTAGTTTAACAGATCACATGAAAACCGTGCTTTCTGTTGCACTAAGTAAAGGCTTGATTTTTTTTTTTCCCAAGGCTTAGCTAGATTTTATCCAAATTATGATCAAATTGGACCCAGCCTTTTATGTTTAGACTTTCTAAAGTATTCACATCAAAGAAAAACAAGTTCTTTATTTTCTCCAGTGTGGAATATTAATTCCAGGTGATATTTCAGTGTAAATTTTTCCATAGCCAATTTGATGATGCTAATTCAGTACTTCAGGTTGAAAATCCTGTTGTCAAGTTTAAGCCCAGACATGGGCTGAAATGGTTACTTTAAATCGACCCGGTGGTGTAAAGCATCTCCAAGGTTAGTTCCCAGCTCCCCAGAAATGCTTCTGATGCCCACTTGAGGATATGAAGTAAACATGGGGCTGCTCTAATTTGTAGCATGGTAAAAACAACCCATGCCGTGTTTCAAAATTCAGTGAAGCAGGAAGATTGGGAGGTGTTCAGACACCTTTCTGTCCCTCTGACCCTTTCCACCTAGGGATCCAGCTGATGCTCTAGGACGGAAGTATCATCTGACTTGTGGGTAGAATAATTCTCTTTTGGGTAACTGACTGGGTCTGCAATCCCCTGACTTATTCCGGCCTCTCAATGCAATTTTTCCATTTATCTGAACCTTCACAGGTATTTCATATATGGGAAAAATTTGTGTTGACCTCCCCTCAGAAAGACCCTTAGAGCCTTTCCATGGATTTCAGCAAGTAGTGGATTGTGGATCAAGCCTAAAATAAATTGAGTGTGGTTTTGTTTTGGTTTTGGTTTTAATCTACACGTTTCAATCTTCCGGAAAATTTAAGACATTAAGCCTGAGCGCAGCAGTGCTACTTCACTGGATGGAGCAGCTAGCACAGTTTAAGTAACAGTTGTAATAGTAGCAAATTGAGTTTTATTGACACAGGCCATAACATATATGTAGTGTGTGTGTGTGTGTGTGTCGATAACTGAGAAATTTGAAGCATTTGCTCTGGAACAAGAAAAAATACTGGAAAATTATGATGTGAAAAAAGGATCGAGACTTTAAGCTCTGGAGTTGTAAGCCCTTTGTTTGTGATGTTTGTACAGTATGCAGAAACTCCTTAGACATTACTGAAATGCAAATAAACATATGAATCAAATGTTAAAAAAAAAAAAACAGTATACAACGATTCAGTTTGTCTGTGTGAGGAGTGCCTTTCTGGATATTAGCCAGACTGGAAGCCACAAGTGGAGGCTGCAAAGTCGGTGCTCACTGCTGATACGTGTTACTGTTGTGAGGATACTGGAAAGCGGCAAAAATGATGGTGTATGTTGTTCAGACTGCCTGGGTTCTCGTATGCCTCTGCCAGAGGCTTCCAGGGTGACCATCACTTACATCCTCCATGGCTCAGTTCCCACATTCATTTAATTAACAGAAACTTGGTTAGATGGAAGAAGCTATTTTTATTAGTATAAATTGTTTCTGAAGAGGAGGAAAAATACGAAATATATATGTAGAAAAAATCTCAAATATTCCTAGTTTCAGTAACTTGAAAAATAAGTATTTAATCGACTGTTAATCCAGGAAACTAAACAATTAAGTATTTAAAATAATGCAGACTATGGTGTAATCACTGTTCTTTCTGTACCTTTATTACCTGCAGAGCCTGGAGAGTGCAATTTCTTTAGAAATAAAATGTGATTTAATGTCAATGTTAGGTCGCTCCTAGGGCATTTGTGAGCTGATATTTTCCAGTGCCCTTAATTCCTCAGCATTGACTACAAAATCACTATTTCTGAGGCTAAGGAGGCAAAATCGAATATGATTATTTTGTAATGTAACGAAAAAAAAAAGTAAAATCAAAAGGGAGGACTAGAAATTCTGTGTATATGCAAGATAGACAGTTTTGTTAGGAATAAAACAAAGGCACAAAGTTTCATATTAAGTAAAAAGTTAATTTTTAACTGAATACATTATGCAACTTCTGTCTTTTTAAGTTTATCCTTTTGCGCATAAACTATAGAGAACAAGGATGCTATCTATAAATGTAGATCTGCCAATATGGTGCAGCTGCCTGTGACCCAGTCCCCAGGGTCTGCCGTTTCAGAGGCAGCCAAAACCTCAAACACTGTGGTCAGATCTGATTTCCCGGTGTTCACGCACATGCAAAAAAATATTCCTATATATTTTACTCTTGACTATTTTGATGAAGAAAAAATATTGCTGGGAAAACTATATAAAAACAATATTGCAAGTTATGTTCTAGGTCTTCCAGATCTGTGGTAACAGGTATGAACGTTACCTTCTAGGAGAGGGGGATGATACGGGGAAATCAGCACACTCACTGTTCAGCACTCCGTTTTTCGGCTTTCAGCGAAAACTGCCATCTGTGCTGTCAGTGCAGCTCTATTAGTCCTAGGAACTGCAGGAGCTGTAGGGCAAAGACAACACCCATGTTTTCCCGCTCACCTAACCCTACTTAGAAAACACAGATGGCAGTAGCGTGAAGTGCATGCCGCCGTCCAGACCGCCTGTCATTAAAAATCGCGCCCTTACTACTGCCGGTGGACCTGCACAGATGTTGGAAACGACGGTGAGCGCTGAGAAACCACTCAGCATAGACGTGACCTGGGACTGTGAAACTGAAAAGGTTTGAAGGGTTCTTCTGAGAAGAAGAGAGATGATACAAAAGCCTGATCAGTAGTCCTTGCAAGCTTTTGGGGCTAGGAAGGTGTTGGCCATGTCGCTCGAAGTCGGGATATAAATCCGCATGACTTGGATCAGCAAAGAGCTACAGCTCTCATTACTTTGCTCTGGTCTACATGAACAGAGGACTTCGCTCTACACAGAAGAGGAAGAAAATCCCCTCTGTGTTCAGGAGACACAGGAAAGTGCAGCAGCAAGCTATGTTTGTACCGTGTACTGCTTTTCTTTGGTTTCTTGTTTCCTTTCACTTCCAGCTACGCTGAGTTGACATGTGCCCTGATCTCCTCCATGACATATGTGGAATACTCCGGTCTTGTCTCTTCAGACCATGGCCCAAGCATGTCATCTCCTTGGCTACTGAATTATTCGTATGTTATGTGTTCACCTTCCTCATGCACATCCTCATTTATCTACTTTGTTTCACGTTTTTCACCTGGACTCTTGTCTACTCGGAACTGACACTACCAATTGATTTCACATAATGCACACAGCACGGTCTAAATATATTTATTTCCGTCTCTGGATGTAGGGTTCAGACATTAAAATCAATGCCCTGGAGGTGAAAGGTTTCATTGCCCATAAATAACTTTCGAGCCATTCATTTCAGCTCCCCAAACAGCATATCAACAATGGAATATGTGATCTGGAAGATGAGGTTTGAAAATACATATGCTATGCTCCCATGCTAAAGTTTCCTCAACTGGAGGGAATTCTAAATATCCCAGGAACAAGGAAATGGGGAGTAGCAGTGGATTAGTATTCTCTAAGAAAATGGAGGAGGTTTTTTTTTTGTAATAAAGAAATATCTGTGATAATTTTATCCCATTAATGAATAATACATAAATAATCACAAGCTGTGTGGACAGTTCAAGGATACACCAGCAAATGATGCAAATTTCCAGTTTGAAATAAGCAAGTCAAATATTGGGCAGGCTAGACTGGAAATATAGGATCTGTTCTCACTTCCGTTGCTGAGCCGCTCTCAAATGTTAAGACAGGTCATTTCACCTCTCGGTGACTCAGTTTCCCTTCTGTAAAACAAGAATGATATATCTAAAGTACTTTCAGATCAATGGATGAAAAGCATTACCTAATAGCAAGGTATTACTAATATCCTAACGATGCCTTGGGAGAAAATGATCAATAATTATTTATATTTTTCTTTGCTGTTTGTGAGGTATTTCTCTGCTATAAATTTTCTGAAGTCGTATACATAACAGCTGAATGTTGTCACTTTCTTGCAGAACACACAAGTCTTTTGGTATTTGTATGATATAAAGATGAAAAACAGGTTAGATTCTGGTATGTCATTTCTCTCAAGGCTGGAGGGCCAAAGTCAAAGGGAAAATCTAATGATTTACTGCGTAAGTGCACAGTCTATGCATTAATAAATTCTACAGGACTGTATATTCATCCTTTGCTCATACTGGGTTTTAAGCTTGAAAATTTTAAGGAATTGAAATAGAAAGGATTCCTTTTTGAAATTGTTCCACATTAAATAATCCATGTTTAAGAAATTGTATATTTGTTTTTAAAGTAACCGCGTTACTACCAGACTGCTTTTTCCTTCTGACAGTAAAGCATAGTGCTTATCTTCATATTTTCATAATGAAAACTCCCAAGCACAGGATACTGTGGCAGATTTACAGCCTGTGAGCAGGAGAACTGACAGGCATTTTAATATGAAAGGAGATATGATGTCTTTAATGTACAGTGATGTCACTTCTAACAAGGTAGAAGCCTGCTTTTTGCACTGTAATCACCATAAGAAGTGAAACCTGCCTGCTTCAGGAGTGACCCTTTAACCCAGGAAAAGGTCACAAATAATAGAAACGAGAAGGGACTCTGCTTACTCAGGTGGAAGGGCAGGCTGACGCTGGAGGAGCAAGGCTATTGTGGATGTGCATTATCTCCAGGAAGTTGAAGCTAGAAATAGTCTAGCTAGAGCTAACCTTGAGAGCCGAAAAGGAAAGGATAATGAAAATCCTCAAGGGAGTGTTAAACTGAAACCTAGATCGCCTGTTGACCACCTTTCTTCCTTTTATTCAACATTGATTGTACCTAATAACTTGAAAGTGGTATTGACAGCCCTACAGCCTGCTATTAGCTGGGCACATGATTACTTCCCTGAGAAAGGACAGCACCCCAGTACCAAAACCTAGGTCTTTCATTCTACATTAGACCAATGAATTTGACACTTTGTCTAGGAAATATTTGCCAGTTACAGGCTGATTTAAAATGTTATTTTCTTAAGTCCCTCCTTAAATGTGCTTCCAGCCCTTAACTGAAAGATTTTATCCTGGAATTCTGAAGCTGCACCATTCTTAATCCTTGTATGTAAGAGTATATGCTGAAAAGGCCATAAAATGGCAAGAAAGCTCAAGGTCCAATGAGTATCTTGTGTTAGCATTTGACTGGTGACTTCAGTTGAAGACAGGAAATTAAAGTATATGGGCATACATACCCTCAAGAGAGCCAGTTCCTTTAAACTAAGATTCAAGAAACTCAACTTCGAATGTTGTGTCATTTGGTATTTTGACAGTTTGATCTTGAAGAGCATACTAAAAGATAAAAAGAATGTTGGCAACATAAAAAGTAACTCATTTGTTTTCTATTACCTTTGCAGAAATCATAATTTTAAAAGAAAATGCTTCTCAGCAGGAATCTGAACCCTCATGTCCTCCTAGTTGGGGTGCTGGGGCACTGAAACAGTAATTTTCAGGTAAGGCAAAACAAGGAGGAAAACAGTGTTGGCCAACCTCTATAGTATTATCCCCAAAAAGGAAGCACTGATGTCAATACAGCTGCATATCTGTGCCTGCAAAATCTGAAATGATGGCTGACACGGGTCATGAAGATCTCTGTAACATTCCACAGTTAATCCTGTATCATTTTGAATTTAATTTTTACAAACATGTATATTCTCAGAGGTGACGACTTTTTTTTTTTTAATTTACTTTGAAACAGCTGTCTTTCTTCATCCCTCTTCAAAATGCAGGGAAGAGAAACTGCAAAATCAAGTTTACATATAGAAATAATCATCTCACATTTCAGTAGAAAACATCAGAAATACTGGCAGTATCAGTAAATTCTTCTCCCCACTTTGAGCCTGTTCTTCTGACAGTGAAGAAGCGTTCCAAAGATCAGCCCTGTGTATGTTTGGAGATACGATAATTATATTTTCCAAAAAGTAAAAATATTGGAAAATGAAGTATGATGTGATACTGCTGTAGATCCATAGATCCCTGGAGGAAAAAAAAAAAAAATCATATGCAATTAATGTAAGTTAACGATTTGAAAGGTCCCATAATAGCTTTAAAAGATCCTTTGGCTGGTGATGAAAGCAGCTTGACACACCCAAGTAAGTTGTGAACTGCTTCACTTTCCACGCTATCTTCTATCTGTCAATATATTGGCTATGGAGCTCTGCCGAGGCCAGTCTCAGAAGGCAGACTGTCACATTTCTGAAAAGATAAAACATCCCTAAGGGTACAAAGAATTCAGGGACACAAGCAGATAGACAGGAGCAGCACTGCAACTCTAACATTTTATGGCTAAGTTCAATGAGTGAGTCCTTAAACAGATAATTGAATCGATAAAAGGCTTATATTTGCCCCGATTAAGCTTGTTCTTTCTCCATATGTAAGACTCGGGATAGTTTAAACAAAAATTGAGTAGGAAATTCAGGAGAGAGACATTCAAAAGCTCTTTGAAAATTGGTCTCACATGGAAAGCTTGCCAGTTGTCAAGTCATAGGTGCTGTTTGTCCCCACAAAGAATCCTGTTGCCCAAGAAGGGTCATTTGCAACAGCCCCTTTTTTTTCTAAATAAGGATTTGTAAGTATTTCTAGACCACATCTCACTGCTTCCTGACTCATTTCCCCTCTGACCTTTGGTAGTGTTCCCATCCGTGAGTGTGTAGCCTCCCTGTGGCACATAGTCACCTGGGAAACTACTGTTAGGCAAAAAATTAAGGGATTCTAGCTATTTTTAATGCCACTTGGAAGGTAGAAATATGGAAGAAGAACCACATCACATCACCATTTTTCAAGCTACTGCATTACATCGCGTTTTCCCTGCTGTATCCCTCTATTGGATCTTTGTTTATAACTGAATTGTAAACTGTCTGGGGAATGCGCTCTTGTTCTGTGCGTGTTTATACACTGCCAAGTGCAACAGTGTGATGGCCCGTGACTTGGATCATTGGGTGCTACGGTAATTCACTGTTTAAATAAATGCATGTTGGACCAGGAACTCATGAATTCCTACCTTCAAAAGGCTTGGGCTTAAACCTATGTCTGATTAGTAACTTTGCTGACATTAGTCGCCTTTTTCAGAAAACTCAGAAGGTTATGTTCTTCACCTACTCAGCAGGTACGTGATGCCTTTCAGAGAATGAGTAGTGTATCCTCACATGGGTAACAAATCTCTGTGCATTTAATATAATTTAGGTAGTGTAGGGGAAGAACACTTCCTGTAAGGATGGATTTTATTTGCCTATGAATTTAAGTACTGGTTCATTGCTATCTGGGGCATGAAGTTCAACTCATCTGTTCACTCTGGCCATGATTCAGGCAAACGTTTAGTGTCAGTGGGCACACATTGTATTGAAAGTTGTCAGTGAGCATCCATGTACCTAGTTCAGGCAGTCTGAAATGAACTAACCAGTTTGGACTCTACGTATCTCTAACATACAGCTTGTATTTAAGTTGAATTTTTGATGTTTGAATCTTGTGTAAGTCATTTAATATGGCTTACAAGTTGTTTAAGACCATGCTAGCATGCTTACACTCTCTCCCTCAAAATACATATATACATATATATATTTGTTGAATATGCTGACAGATTTTTTTAGAGAACAATAGTTTTCATTCACAGTTTATTTTTATTTGTATGTATGTTTAGTGCTATTGCATATTTACACTAGTCTCACAGTATAAGAATCACAAAATAATATACCATGTGCTTAAACACCGATTTTTCTTCCTTAAATAAGGCTGGATTCTAACTGCATATCTGCATTTTTTTTTTTCCACCCGAACTGCTTTTGGATTCCTTCCACACATGCAGCATCACTCACCATTCTGTTTAAATAACCAGATTGGTGAGAATGTTTGACTTTTTAAAACACCTTCTCTTTATGGAGAATTAAAGGTCATAGCTGGAAATCTGGTCATCTGAGCTCAGTCTTTTCTACGTATTTTGTTAATTTTTCCTGGTTAATGGCCCTTTCACATTCAGATTGCATGGCTACTTCAGACTCGCATCAAATGCTCCTCGGAAACAGCAGCTCACAGTGGGAAAAGATAACCTATTTCCTTCAAGTGCTGTAGCTCTATCTGTGAACTACTGGCATCCCATGAAGATTGATTAAAGTTCTGTAGACATTTAACAGACGCACACACACACACACACACACACACACGAATAGCTCTCCTTTCCCATTTCAAAGGCTAGCTATCTCAAATTCTAGCCACTTGTCTCCGAGGTCTGAAACTGGCTGGTTCTGTCTATCAATAAGGGTGCCAGCATTTAGCACAACATCCAGAGGATAATGGTAATGAGGGACCGCAGTCATGGCTGCAGGGGAACATATTAGTATTAACCTCGATGCCAGGTCATGCGCTGTCCCTTTTAATGAGGGATGTTAGGGCTTCCTAGACAGGTGCATTTTGAGCTGAAGAGTAACATAACCTTTTCTACCTTATCATGTCAGGTGGCAAATTTAAACCACAGTGGACTGAAATAGGCTTGCTCAGCACTCTAGATAATTTAATTCCTCAGCCATCTTTCCTCTTTATCTCCTGTTGACATGCTCCAGACTATAACACAATAATAAAAAAAAACATGTTAAGATAAAAACTGTATGAAGGTGTACAGTAGACTTTGTTCCCTTCCCCTTGTTCACCTCTGTGAACTGCAGCGCAGGGTGCTGGTGGTGAAGAAGCGATAGGTGAACGTGGATACTGAGCGCGCTGTGCTTTGGGGTCCACCCGCCTGTGTCTGACAGACCACCTTCAAACGCCTCTGCAACCTTGCCCCACCTAACGTGCAAGCCCAAAGGCTTTCGGGGATTTGGGGGGCTGTCGATTGTGAACGGGGATACACAGGTTTGACCTACTGCTTTTCTGCATGGTGTACTCTCGCCAGTCTGTGCTCCCTCGGAATTTCTATTTTTAAATGTTATATGCTTGCCTCCAGAAAATTACCTATTTAAACTTATAATGAAAAGTTTCCTGGGAACCACCACCTTGTTTTCTGTTCCACACTGGGCTCATTCATAAAATAAGCTTGAAATAAACCCTATTTCTCTTCAGGTTTTTGAGGATAAAAGCAGTTGATTTCATTAGCCATCAGTCAGCGACAGAACAGCTCATAGATCTGAATGTGCTGAACCCAAGAATCATTATTAATGGTTGGGAAGCAGTGTGATTCAGTGAAATATGCTGCTTTCCCCAGGAGTTGCATAAGAATGACAGCTTTGATGCTGCTCTGTAATCTGGGATAAGCCACCTAAACGTTTTGTGACTCAGCTACCCCCATTTCTAAAAAGGGCATAACAGAAGTTACCCTAAGAAAACATTCTGTGATTGTGCAGCGCCTGGAGGCAGTGGCAGGGCATCTCTGCGCTAAGGATAGCAGCAATCTTTGAGGCAAGCCGGCAGAGAGGTGCAGGTATATGAGCGTTGCCCGTTCTGCCAGGAGCGTGGGGACAAGCACGTCTGTTGAGCAGCAGCCAAGGTTACAAGTGCTTGGCGCTGCTAGGGAGCCCTCGTAGCCACCGAGCTGTCCTGGCTACTGGCTTGTGCTGCCTGCTGTACTGGAAGGCTAGCCAGACGTCGTGACCTAACGCTGAAGAAAGGAAAGCCTTTTCCTGAGGGCTAAGTTCATTAGTGGGTATCTAGAGGGGGATACTTGCTGTGACATTGATTTATGCAGCCTTTTAATTACATTCGAATAGGTGTGGCCAGTTACATGTTTGCAGTACAGTAAGCTTTTGCAAGGCCAGACTAACGAATAAGCCCCTCTGCACCCTCCGAAATCATTTGAGTCCCTCCCTTGTGTGTAGATGGAAATTACAGCAGCAGCCACCGTAGCACAAGTGTGCCAGTACCTAGAGAACAGTCCAGTGCAGACCCATCCATCAATGTCCTATTGATCATATTAACAAAAGTGGAGTAGTAGTATGTCAGTGCTAAAACGTAGCCCTGGTTTTATATCTGTGCATTCTTCTAGAGCTAATATAATTTCAGTGATATCCTCTATAATTGAATATTATTAATAACCATGTGCTTTATCCCATTAAAGATGTTCTGGAAGCGTCAGGCATCTTTTTGCATCTGGTACAATGCAAAATTTCATTTGGGAAGGGCTGCAGTAGCTCCGCAAGGAGCTCAAAAAGCCAGCTGAGAAATCTTGAGAGAAGTTTTGATTAGCAGAGGCAGGTCCAGCAGCAAGAAAATATACGCTGATGCTCTAAGCTTTCTTCTTTGACTCTCCCATTCACTGGTGCAGTTAGAGACAGACCTACAGTAGTTACTAGTGGAACGGAGCAGAATAAGCAATGGCTTTTCAGACACGATCAATTCCTGGTAGCTGATGATTGATTTTAGACATTTAAATAAATGAGCTTACCTTTTTTTATAGTGATAGTATTGTTTCTGGTGCATGAAAGTCTTGCATTACATTGGAACACTTCTGGAGTGCAGCGGCAGTGATAGCTATATTTCAGGTGCCTTTCTTAATTGTTCAGATCCAAGGAAAGGTCGTGCCTTTGAACTGCTTGAGGGACAGCGTGACTGGCATCGCGTATAAGCACACCTCCTGTTACAGCTGAGGCACTGTGGTCAGTGAGAAACTAGTGCTGATCAATGCCACCCAAGCATACCCATCAATAATAAAAGAAATCCATGACAGAAAAGGGTTGTTGTCTCATACCACAAAGTGCCTCTTGTTACCAGCAATGCTGTGCTCCTGAGTGGACGTCTTGCTGGCTAAGAAATAAGGTGGTATCCATTTTTAGGATGAGGGAATGCAGTTATTTTTTGAAACTTTTGTGCTCAGTATTTGGTTATTTTACAACAGCAACGTCAAGTGTTTTGCTTTTTATGATTATGCTGTTTAACACTAGAAAATGTATCCTTTACAGTGATCCAGGAAGTGTTTTATCTTGGCCAGTATTAGTACTTGATGTGTATGTTTACCTGTGTGATCACCATAAAACTACTCTCTAGTTATGTAGAATTACATACAACCACGTTTTCCGTCTTCAGCTATACAATACTTCTTCATGGAGTGCAGCGTCAGCAGGGCTGTATGAAAGGGATTCAGGAATGACTAATGCCTATTCTTAGCTCTGCTGCCTTGATTCTTATGGGCCTAGTCCAAACTCACTCAAAGTTTTTGGAAAGGCTACCATTTATTTCAATGATCTTTGCATGAAGTCCAAGAGATATTTGCCAATTTTTTTTTCATAGAAGAATTGTAAAATTATGGAAGTCCCACTTTGGTCATTTAGGGACTGATCCTTAGAGCAGAAGTCTCCAAACTTTTTTTGATTGTACACTGCTATCAGTAAAAAAAAAATTGAGCATGCAACCCCAATATCTGTATATTTATTTATAAATGTACATGTACTACTGTACTAATATATTACGTACATTATAAAACATACACAAAAATTAAAATTAAAAAGGATGAGATGAAGATGAAATAGACACTTTTAAACATATGTTAGACACATAAACATATGTGTACATACACATATATATGTATTATTCATTAATGGTACAAAAATTGTTTTCTTCCTGCACCTCAGTGGTTGTCTTGCACACCCCATTTTGCATACAACTGTCTTAGAGAGTCCTTCATTGGCAGTGGCAACTTTACATCATGTGCTGCCCCGCAGTAGTTTATATACAACTACTTGTACCTGCATCATAGTTTGGGAAGCACTCATTTAGAACCCTTCTCAGTTTTTCCATCTGTAAAATGTGGACAATCTCCATCTATAAAAGTTAACAAGGTTGCACACACTGTAATGAGTTGTTGAGAAGACAACTACTAGACTGCAACTACTGTATGTCTTCCAGGACATTAGGCATTGTAACATCCGTGTTTCCTGGACAAACAATATCTTGGGCAAACTGTGGACATTACTGAATTAGCCTGATATTACCCTCTTATGTTATAAGAATAATCTCATAATGTTCATAATCTAAGATATGATCCCAGAATCACGCTTCTTCCCCAAACTGAATGATTCAGCAGAGAGTTGTAAAGAAAAGAGGGTATCTGTCAGGTTATGCTTTGACCGGAGCTGAGCAAAATTCTGGTCTCAACTATTAAACACAGTCACAGCAGTCACAGTCAGGTGTGGTTTAAATTCAGTTTATGCTAGAGAACTGGCTTCAGCTTTTGCTTTGTGTTTTTTTTGGGTTGCTTTTTTTTTTTTTTTTTGGAACATCCATTAATTATGGATGTGAACTTTTTCACTCTGGATGTGTGTCAATATTTTGAAGTTTCTGTTCACTGATTCTCATTATGTTTGAACCCTGCTCATTCAGAGTGAAAACATGGGCCAAGTTACACCAGGGTGTCTCTCCTGTGCCCCTGCCTACTTGAGCTGGTTCAACTTGAACTGTGTAGCGCAGGATAGCTTTCATACTGCCCAAGCCTGTTTGCCCATACATTTCCCTTGCCTCCATTGTCTTCCTCCTCAGAGCATACTATTAAATGTATCAGGACTATATATGTTAATTTATTAATAAGTAAGCCCCAGGTAAAAATATTTACAGATTATTAAGAGTTGTAAATACCTGAAAAAAAAACCCACATGTATTTTATGAAAACAATTTCCAAAGGTACAAAAATATTCAACATTCAAAGAAGCTGCTTACCTAAATGTCACCCTGAACTTTTGAAATCTCTTTATACCATCTCCATTTTACAACTTCAGGGCAGGGAGCATGTCTACTTAATACCTACAGTAAAATATAGCATGTCTACCTTGAAATATTTAGCTACCATTGGGCACTGTAAAATGAAATGAGCACTAACTTCCTCATATCTTGTGATCATATTAAAATAACCATCATCCTATTTCTCCAAAGAAATATTGTTTTAGCTGAGCATCCTAAGGCAATATTTAAAAGTAGATTTTTTCTTTATTTTTGATATATGCTAATTGTTGCATGCAAAATAAGTAATATAGAGAAAAGTAGGTACAGCTCTTTGGTGTCATCATCTTGTTAACAAAGCCATAACCAGCTTACTCAACAGGGAAGAAGGTTTAAGATGATATAGCACACCACAGAATATAAAACCCCAACACCACACAGTAAGAAGTCTAGTATGTCAGTCACTGATTTAATATGGAAGATTTCAAAATGTAACCTTGGTGTAAGAAGCCCATCACAACAAAGGGTTGGAAACACTGTCTTACCATTTGAAATATGTTTAGCAGAGAAGAGCTGGAGCCTGTTCAACCATCAGTTCAAACATTAGTTTGCCACTGTCCAGTGAGGAGTGCGAAATGGGCTCCCTAATACCTTGTCTCCTGCTATCATAGGAACACAGTCACCATACTGGACTTCATCCACTGAGATCAATGCAGTGAGTAATCTATACAACAGCAGCTCACGAAAAGGTATGACACTAAACTGCGATTGGTTTATCCACAGCTGGAACAAAGCCCACACAAGCTCAGCTCAAAAAATAGCCTAAGCAGAAGTGAAAGGAAAGCTCTGCTTGGGTAAAATTGATAAAGGCATGAGCTGAACTCAGAGCTGTGCATTTTGGGAGAAGTCAGTGAGGGATCTGCAAATTCTAGAAGTCCAAGGAATCCTCATCTAGAATATTTTGTTTCATGTGCAAAGGTTTGTGCATATATATGTGTGTGATATGTATATATTCTTGTACGTATTTTATATAAAGAGCACAGCACTTACATTCAGCAGTAGCACCCAGTTGGTGCTGGCTCATAAGCTACAGGAAAAGAGCAGGTAACTTGCTGCTAGCTGCATCATACTTGTCCCCTTGTCAGCATGGACTACAGCAGCAGTTTAATGTCACTGCCATCAGGGTCAGCAGCTCTTATGGCAACTCGTTCATTACATACATATTTGGAACCATTACTATGCAATATTAATTTCAATTTTAAAACCTTCCTGTAACTTTAGTAATATATGCAACATTTACACATAAATAACCTTTGCTTCAGATGCTAGGTCATGTCATTGCCTCTGTCATGAAAATAATACACCTGATTATGTTAGATCGCGGAAACTGATCTTAGCTGCCTTTAATGCTTGTTTTTGAAGGCACAGGTTGTGAAACCATTCTGTGTACAGCAATCTGATACAAAGAGTACCTTTGGCAAGTTGATTATATTTATCCATCTTGCAAGCAGCTGTCCAGCCTGTGGATTTCATCTCTTACTCTGCAGGACCATTTTGTAGCCAATACATACCTGCAGGATGCATAGGCAAAGAGCTGGTGAAGACTTGCCAGGTTCCTGAACCTTAAAGCACTAGTGTTTACAGATGCCACTAGACCGACTGAAGTAATTGTGAGTAGTTGCATGGTTTAATACAAGTGTATTCAGATTTGGGTCTGGGCTGATCATCAGCAAATCTAATATAACAAAAGCAATTAACTAGTTTGACCACAGATCCTGTAAATGTTCGGTTGTGTAGTGTGGTTTCGAGAAAAATGTTTGAATTAGCTTGCCATAAGACATGGAAGAGTTCATGCAACTGCACTTAGAACTAGGAACAGAAACCTCCACTGACAATCATTCAGAAAAAAAAACAAAAAACAACAACCAAAAAACAAAAACAAAAACAAAACAAAACAAAAAACACCTGAACAGAAGTTTATTCCAGTTCATAACTAAACATGATCTATAGTGTACCATAGTTTCTATTCTTTAAAAAAAAAAAAAAAAATTGTGGGCTAGATAAAACTCTATTGCTGTACGTGTTTTCAGTACCAAAAATATGTCCTTGTGTAGATAGCCTCAGTCACAGCCATGTATATTTTCCTGCTACTTCTTTGTACAGACAGTAGTGTCTGTGTTAGGACCTAATTGGAACAGGAATTAATGGATTTGTATGGACAAATGCAACAACAGTGGAAATGAAAGATTTTCTAATTACTTTTTCTTTTTATAAAATAAATACAGCATTAAGAACATACCAAAATTCCGTATTAATTTACATCCAGTACTTTTTCCTAACATTTTTTTAGTAGTGACTTTTTTCCTCTCTTCTTAGCCAAAGTGGTTTGAAGTAGTCCTGGCTTGTCCAGAAGCTTTCATAAATCAGGTAAACAAGAGACATATCTTTGTTGTTTAAAGTTTGGTTAAGGTGAGAATGTTAGTTACAGCTATGCAGTTTGAATTTCTGTCATCTATAGTTTCTGTTGATGCCACAACAGAAGAGGGGAAAAAATCCCCAAGACTCCCACAATTTCCAGGCAATCTGTAAATTCCATTGCTACTTTGAGGATATTCAGATTAAAACAGGAATCCTTGTCCTGGACTTCCAGAGGCATTTGAAGTGCACCCTGAAGTACAAATGAATAAATGGAAATACTTTCGTAAGGAATTACTGCTTCTGAAATAGGAATGCTTTGCGTAAGTTTATTAAAACTTGGAGGAGTATTTTCTGTGGCTCTTAGACTGTCTGCACTTGGGACTTTTCCACTAGTGTCAGTCTACATTGAGCACTACCAGAGCCTTAAGTGAAGACGAGCCATTTGTGTCTTTACCGATAGATAATGTTTTTCAGAGCACGTTTGGATGATACGGTAATATGAATGCCAGTATCTGCTGGTACATCAGAAGTACCCTAGCCTGGCAGACAAGTCATAAGCGCTTTGCTTGCTTTCTTCTGTGACTACAGCCACTATGAGAGGCCTTGTTACATGTGGTGAAGACAAAGTTAATGTACTCTAAAACTGAACAGAAGCACTTGTACAGAAGCTGTATGAATATCTAAGGTCCCCTGGCCAACCAGTTAAGGGAGAACCGGAAAGCCGGTGGAGCGCAGGCAGGCCTGTGGCTGTCCTACCGACCGTCTGCGGCTTCATGTCCTCCCCTGCCCTACCTCTCCGGTGGCTCAGACCTTGTGTTTACCTGAAATACCACCGGGACAATGCTTGGAGTGCAAAGTCATGTGATGTTCTTGACAGTTTGGGTTTCCTCTCTGGCAGTGTTTTCTAAATGAAGAAAAAGACTTCATGCATTTATATCTGACAGTTAAGGAAGGGTAATTGCTGCACCAAGCAAGTTACAAGCAAATGGAGCATGTACATGGAACACCAGAGAACCGGTCTAGACTTCACCTACAAAGTAATTGTTTCTGAGCCAGCTGTTGTCACTTATGAACAGGATCTTAGAGTTGCAGTGTGTTGTTGATGAAAATATCAGCTCAATGCTGAGCAGCAAATGAAAAAAGAGAGGGTAAATTACACATCAGGGATTATTAGAAAAGGAAGTGTCATGGGTGAAACTGATGTAATGCAAGTGGGGAATTCAAAATGATTTCTTAACACAAGCTAGATCCCCTACTACGTTCCTCCTTGCCCTTAGCAGCACCTTACACCCGCACGCTTCGCGACTTCCCACTGCAGCTGTCAGACCAGGGCAGACATCTTGCCAGTGCCCCTTGCCGCCCTGCCCTGGCGCTGCCGCTGCGGCCTCCCATTGGTTGGGGCAGCTGTGTCCCGCGCCAGGATTGGCCCCTGTCTCCATCACGGCCTCACCCATTGGCTGCCGGGAGGACCGCCCGCCCCGCAGCAGCCGGGCGGCTGGGGCGGGTTGGTGCCGGCTGGTCACCGGTTGGGGCCGGCCGCTAACGGCTGCGTGAGGGGCCCGCTCCTGGCACCGGCGGCAGCGGGGCTGCCGGGCCACCGCGGCAGCTGGTGACGAGCCGAGCAAGGCTGGTCGGTCGCCATGTGTGCCAGCCAAGTGCCAGCAACCCGAGTGCCGTCTGGTGTCTGCTTCCAGAGGAGGCAGCCAAGAGCTTGAGGTGACAGTCAGGGTACGAACCCCGGCCAGGCATGGTAAGACGTTTGGTCTGGAAACGGGGTGACAGAGAAGGGTTGTGTTATAAAGTCACGGCTGGATGGAGAGAGTGAGTAAGGGCTGATGGTTCGTTGTTTCCAGACGTGAGCTAGTGTAAAAGGAAGGTAACGTGGCAGGTCAAAGAAGTAGCGGCGATTCTTCATGTAACACCTAGACAAGTTCTGTGGCACTGCCTGGCAGAGGTGTGATGGGTGACGAAAGTTCACGTGAACTCAGAGGACTGAGCGCAGTGTTGCTGACCACACGGAAACCACCCTAGGCTCAGGGAAAGCCTGAATCATCCTCGCAGGCCGGAGTAGCCAGGGGCAGCGTGCACCCGTAGCGAGCACTGCTTAGCTGTGTTACTGCTCTTTTATAGGTGTCTGCTGTTGGCCGCTGTGGGAGGCAGGAAGCTGGGCTGGATGCGCCTTGCTCTGGCCTAGTAGAGCCGTTGGGTGTTCTGACGTGCATACTGCTTCGTTTCTGGTGTGTAGCTGCTGCTGAACTGGAGCTTTGCAGGCGTACGGACACCTAGAGCTCAGCCTGGTGTTTGTACCTGGGTGAGTGGAAGCTTTGGCCATTGGCACTAGAGTATACCGCTAAAGAAATGTCATCAGTAGTATTGCTGGCTAGCAATTTTTGCACATTTTCTGATATTTGATGATTCTGAAGTTGCCAGTTCTTGGGGTTATGGGAGAAAGCAAAAATATCCATTTCCTTGCAGAGGTTCGGGTTACAGAAGCTCTTGGATTTGTAGGCTGTCCAAGAGGTCAAATCCAGTCAAATGCTTGTGTGGCTTATCTTGTATTAAATATTGCAGTAGTCATTTTTATCTATCTGAGAAAGGTGAAGGGTTCAGTGACCCTGAGTCTTGAATCTGTGTGCAAGAGAGTAAGGGAATTTTTCAAAGTTGCTGTATTATGCTTATCCTCTTAGAGTCAGGCTTTTTTTTTTTATCAGGTGGTGTTAAAGATTCTTATACAGTTAAAAAGGTACAGTTAAAAAAAAATCACTCCGATTATATTAATTTGTAAGCCTTGCTTATGGTCTGATCCTGCAAAGCACCGAGCACCTCAGGTAAAGGACTCAACTTCTGTTGGCGTCAGTGGGAATTCTTGTGCTATGTGCTCAGTCAGAAATCTGAAGAAGACAGGAGCTTATAGAGGGTTCAGAAAAGGCTTTGGAGTTTGTTCATATCAACCCACAACCTTATCACAAAGCCGTGATTTTTAAGGGCTTCTACAACTCTCAGCTCCCGTAGCTGTGGTAATATGAGGATGTTTGTTGTCATTATACAAATGAATAAATGTCTAACCTTTGTGATTGAGAAAATGTAAAAACATTAGATCCATTTGTCTCAACCCCAGCAGACAAACCAGACGACTGCAACATCAGAGGGTTCTGAAGTACAGTAATTCTTAAGACAAGCTCATGGTATTTTTTAATGCATTTAAGGTTAGCAGTCTTGGGGTTTTTACGCTTATTTCCTGTTCCCCCATTGTGCTTCCTATTTTAAGTTTTGGACAACAAAATTCCTACGTCTACTTGCATGTGGGAGTAAGCTAATCTAAAAATTTCTGAGACAAAGACTGCTTGTCTGAAACAGTTTGGTTCTAGTGGGTAAGCTGCTGGTCCGTTACTGGCCCTCTTAGAGGTGATACTAATGGCTGTTGTGGAAGGGCTTTCACATACTGGACAAGCCTTGCTACGTGTTACAATATGTTGATGTTTTCTCTACCTCTTCCTGATTTGCTTATGTCTTCTGATACTGTCAAAATCATTTCACAAGCTGTTCCTGCAAATTGTGGGATTGGGTTGACATAGGAGACAGCACCTTCCCTGTAAGCCTTTCACTATTGTTTCATTCAGGCTCTTCTTATGGTTAAATAATTAGCATTATTTTTGTTCAAAGCTCCTTGCTATTCTTTTTGGAGAGAAGCACTCTAATTTCTTAAAACTTTCAGAGCAACTCTTCTTAATAACACTGATACACAAAAAATATTTTTCTGATTGCCTGTCTGGATTATGTAATCTCGTATCTGAACAACAGAATTTATTATCAATATCTGAAGTGGATGTCTGCAGCTTCCCCAGTATATTAATAGCTGTATCCATTATTTTCTAAAGAAGAATCTCCTGGGCCTTTCCTGTGATATAAGCATTACTGCTAACTGGGTAGCTGGCTGGAAAGGATGATAGTGTCCCCTGCTATTATAAATCTAGTGAGCTCACCTTTAAACGTCTGTCTTTATTCTCCCCTTTGGGCATTGTTCCTGTCTCTTTTTGGCCATTTTATTTTAAAGAAAAATCCTGACCATATGGTTGAAGAAGGAAGTGTATTTGCTCTCAGATTCAATTAATGTGTGCTTGTTCTATATATTATGGAACCAGACTGCCGTTGTGCAGGAGAGAGAAGAGAGTGGTCTTCACTGAAAAACTAAATTACTAGCCCACATGCATCAAACAAGAATAAAAGCCCATGCTAGAGGATACAGTAGATCTAAATATGCATGCCCTGATTCATGTAGATGGCCAAACTCTTTCAAACAGAAACATAACTTGACCTATGAAGTAATTAATGCCATGATTATGGGGAGGGAAGACACCACGGTTCAGGCTGCAGCCAGACTGCTTTCCATTAATAGAAAGCTCTGTTATCCCCTCCTCCAACACACATACTTATCTCAGTTTTAAAAATTATGTTGGCTACAAAATTTCTTTTTCTGCACTGAAGGCATAGCAGATTGTTTCTGCAAAATTTCAGTGCAAGTTTTTCAAGTTACCTGATTCTAGTTTTTTCCCTCCATTATTTGAAAAGGGTAGCTTAATTCTTCAGCCTTGCCACATAAATCCATTTTACCAGATTTTTGAGGAAGATAGATTGGCCAGTGGCTCATGGCTACAGGTTTTGTGAATCTCATTTTTATATATGTATATTGAAAATGTAGTTAAACAACTTCATGAAGAGAAACCAACCGGGACTTTCAAATATGCAGCTACTAACTCTACTTCAAGAAAATCCCTGAATCATAGATCACTAGAAACTGCAGGACTATACTGAGGATATGTCGCTGTATGTTTACCCCTTCTTAATCACTTCCTTAGGCATTTGCTATTGGCTTCTGCTGGAGGAAGGGTACTTAGTGGCATGGACCTTTGATTTGATCGATATGGCCAGTCTAGCTATGTCAACAAAAAATGAATTTCGACTCAAAGAAAAAAATATTCTTTTAGAACTATAACAACAGCTTTCTCATCAATCAGACTAGAAATTCAGTCTTTCTTTTTAGTTCATTACACAGACCAGTTCTATTATGCTATTCATATGATCCCCTTTGATAACTATATGGAAAAGGAAAATTGTCATATTTTCAGCTTCTGGGGAAAAACATCTTGACAACTAAAATGTGATTGGAAACTTTCACATTATTAGAGGGAATACTTTTTCAGAGCCTTTCAGAGCCTGGAGATCACTATTGTACTTTTTTTTTCTAAGCACTTCCTATTTCTTTGTATTCCTGAAAATTGTACTACTCAAAATGTAAGACATCCATAAAGGGCAAGGGTAGCAATTTGTTAAGAAATTGTGGTTATTTTTGTAACTAGGTGTCTCTTCATTTCTGCAAGATAATCAGTAGAAAAAAAGGTAGATTTTGTTACAGAGGTTTTGAACTCTATTGATCCCTTTTCCCCAAAGAATTGTCTTAAAAATACCTTTGAAAATGGAAAGAGACCTCTAGCATCTAGTTGATGGCTGTTCTCTTCCAAAATGCTCCTGAGGTATAGGGCCAGGCCCAGAACCTGTCTTAGTTCTTACAGTGAAAATCTCCATCCTCTGTAGGTCTTGCGAGGACTGTGTTCGTACTATCTGCAAAAGGGCAGACCCATTCCATTGGCCCCATTTTCCAATGAGGTAAGTAAACATCTTGCCAAGAGTCACTAGAGAAGCCTGCTGCAGTGCCACAAACAGAGAAGTAGTATCATAGTTTATGCCTACATCCTTGACACTACCTCATTTTTAAACTGTCCCTGTCTTTCCACTTAGAACAGCTATAAAATCAAGCTAATAATATTCATACTTAATTTTGGAAGGAGCTTAGAGATTTAGAAATAAATGCTAGCTCTGCAAATGCAAAGATTTATTTTCCACATGGAGTAACTGCAGCTGAGTAAAAATGGGAAGATGATCAGATACATTAGAGAACTTAAGATCACAAATGACTGTCAGTGACAGTTATTTTCCTGATATTTTAGATGCTTCTGTATATCCTCTAGGGAGGCTAATCTACATCCAAGAAAAAGCTTTGGCATCATGTCACCTAACTTTTTGATGCCTGGCCCCTGACGTGCAGTTCAGAACCTTATTTTAGGCACAACGTTGCTGGCTGTATGAATTTTGAATATCTTTTGCCAACAGGAGAGCAATGGAGTTGCATCGGAACACTGAGCTTGGAGGCAAGGGCGCTCTGCAAGTTGGAAATTAATTTTTAAAAGGAACAAAATCTGTACTCTCCCATAGATTTCACTGGGACTTAAAGATACTTCTTGTTTCAGGAAGCTGTGTCTTCATTTAGGAGAGATTTATCCCAAGTACCTCAGATACAAAGGAGTTGAGAACTTTGCAGAACCCCATTTTATAATAAACCCTGTATAATAAATACTGGCTCTGGCCTCAACAATTTTTTTAAAAAGGAGAATTTATTGCTAAAGTGTAAGACCATTTCCTGTGAAGATGCCCAGACTCTAAACCGGGCATCTTCCAGCCCTGATAGGGCAGAGATGAATGAGGAGGTTGGCTGTCAGCCGGCAAAGCTGACCACAGAAAGAAGTATGATGCATTGTACCTTGGCCAGCCTGTGCCATCCTGACTTCAGGCCGTTGTACCAGAGATACGTGAGAGCAAAGTCACAGTTTGGAAGAAGCTCATGCACTGAAAGTCAGCAGGCTGGGACCACCGCTGCTTTAAATGCCAGCCTCTGAGAACAAACAAACTCAGCTAGACACAAAATCAGTCTTGTGGTTAAAAATACATAATTGCTCCACAGTTTTCAAGCCCAATGTAATAGTTGGGTCCAGTAGCTGGTTCTGAGAATGTAATGCTTTAATACTGGGGTCCAGCTGCAGAAGCGAAGCCCTGGCTTACAGAATAGTTAATCCGTCTTCTCTCTTTGCCTTTGCTGCTTACAGTTCCTGCTTGTTTGAACTTTTGTATCCTTTCTCCATTATGTAATGGCCTAGAGGTCGTGCATGTTCCTCTGCTTTGAATAATACATCTCTATGAAGCTTTAGTATCTCTGTTTGAAAATTTATTTCTTTCATTTTAATATTTTATCAATTTTATCCTAAATGGATGACCTTAACTGGTTGCAGTTCATTTCATTTCTTCTCTGCTTAAATATTTTAAAGGTTCCAAAGTACAAACATCATTCATGCAGTGTGTAACAAAAATGCTCAGCTTAAGCTTTAGATTATTTAATTGTAATTGTCAAGCTATTATTAAAATTGATGTTTTTTTCTTTTTGCAGTTTCTTCTCCCCCATTAGTTCTCCCTATTTCTAACTTCTTTCGTCACATCTTTTTGCTGGTATTTAGCTACACTTCTTAGTGGTTATAGAAGAGCTATAGAATACGTTAGTGCCATTACTTGTGAACAACAGCTAAGAGCCAAGAACACTATGCAAGAGGGATAGGTGTTGCATTCAGAAAATACCTCAGCAAAATAATTGATGTAGTAGTGAATACAGTAATCAGTGTTAGGTACAAGTAGAACCTTCTGCCCTTTTTGGAAGAAGAAAGAACTAAACCAATAGATTTATGAGCTGGTACCACCTTGGTGCTGTGACTAATGTGGACTTCTTTAAGCTGAAAAAGGCTTGTGTTTGAATGGTAAATCATCACAATATATAGACGCACAACAGGGAGTAAAAGGAGTTAACAAATATCTGGTGTCTTAGCTGTCAAGTGGATTGTGCTGGTAGAGGTGGCAGATCAGGTTCTTTGTAAGAGTAGCAGTCCTACCGCTTCCCAAGCCGTTTTAGGCAATTGAATTCTGTCTTCATAAATTTCAGTATCAGTTGGCTATGGCATTCTTGCTTACTGTCCTGAGCAGCTTAGTGTCACTGCGTGCAGCTTCACATGGACAGTTGCTGAGTTCCTGCTCTTACTGACCCTTCCGGTGTATAAAATGCTTTGGGATATTTAGAAATGAAAGACAATAAAAGCTAGTAAGTGCAACTTAATTTCGTCATTGTTATTTTGCACTTGGACTATGAGAAAGCAAAACTAAGACATGTGTCTTCACACAGTGGCATTTTTATTAAAAAATAGGAATACCAGCATTCTGAAGAAATCTGACTCATCTCCTTGACTGCTTTTAAAAGAGGTAGCTGTTTTGTGTTTGCAAAATATAAAAATCAGTATACAATCCATTTTTTATGTTGAAAATATTTGATTATTTGGGATGGGTATATATTTATGCTTGTTGTTACCTTTATCATTTTCTTTTATCTGTCTTTCATTCGGCACCAAAGTCTTCCACTATTGTAGCTATATCAGCAGTGTTAGTAAGATGTGGATTCATGTTTCATTTCTGGCATCTCTGTGTCATGTTACAGTGTCATAACCCGTGTTCTGGTTTGGCTATGCAGTATTCCACACCAGAAAGAGACGTAAAATCCTTTTCTTTGCCGTTACATCTCTAACTACCATATTGAGGAAACTATGAAAGAAATGGCACCACCTCTCTTGAACTGGCTTTAGGATTTTGTTTTACCTTGTGTCGTGTCACTGCAATGGAGGTCCTTCAAATCACTTAAAGCAGGCATCTCTGTGCCTCCATGCAGACAAATGGGGACATCTTGTTTTCAAGTGTGGGTCTCAGGCTGTGCACAGAGGTGAAAATTAGTTGAAGTGAGTGAATGGAAAAACAGGTTGCCTCTTGTTTGCTCCTGGGATGAGGGTCTGGCTCCTTGCACATCAGTCATTTAGTCCTGTAAGGTGTTTTTGTGGTACTCCTGTTTTGCGCAAAACCATAGAATAGGTGTGCTAAAAGCTGAGTAAATGCTTCGAATAGTCTTTTAAAGGATGCTCAAAACACTTCTTGTATATTTTTTGACCTGTGGAAATAGCTCTCCTGGTTTCTGGAAAAATTACTGAAGATAACCAATGTTGCTTCTGTATCTACAGGTTTTCTTATTCAGATAATGTGGCAAGTAAGGCTGTCTTGCCTCAACAAGGAATATGGTTAATATAACCCTTCAGAAAGTTTCTGCAAACACATCCTTCATGTCCCTTGTTACAAAATTAAAAAGTGTAAGCATTGAAAATCCTTCTAAATTCATGTTTAAATCCTAAAGGATCTCTTTAGACTGGAGTATTAGATTAGTTAGCTTAGAAATGGATTGTTACTAGGGTCTGATACATTACAACAGTTGTGAACACGATCTCTTTATTAATTAAACATTGTTAATGGTATTTGGAGTAATGCACCTCATGCTTAAATTTAAACGGTTTTAATATACTTGTAAACTGTATTTCTGCATAGTCAAGCCATGGGGAAAAATAGTGGTGTGTACAAGGAGAAGACCAGGAGCTAGGCACTGAGACGGTTAAGTCTGACTCCAGTATCTGCTGTTCAGTAGAACAGCTCCAGCATCTGCACAGATATCCACAAAGCCGTAAAGGAACTGTGGCATTTTTTCCAGAAGTAGGTTTCCCTGGGAATATGTCACTCTGGCCAAAGTGAAAATGCACTGCTACTTTTTACCTCAATAGTGTTAACATGCCCATGAATAGCAGTGTTTTTCTGTGACTACAGCTGCTCTTTTAACTGTCTGGATTTTGGGAGCCTAAGGTTATGAATTCAAATCCCAGTCTCCACTTGTGGATGCATGTGTACATTTGGCTGGAAACAATACTGTCTGTACGTATACAGCCATGGATCATTGCAGTAGCACAAGTCAATTAGCCTTTGTGACACTCCATCATCCTGTGAAATAATTTTATGAATACTTCAGGGAATGTTGTCAAAAGGACAGCGCTGAGAACTACAGGACACAAAGGGTAAGGCTAGCAAAACGACCACCTTTGCCACAGGTTTCCAAACACTTCTGTGTTTACAGACACTTGAACTTCTTTGCATTCCCTAAGTGTCTCTTGGGAAATACAAAGGATAACAATTAACCTTTGCTTATTAGAAACCATAAAAAGCAACAGAAGAGTCTCTAAGGTGGCATGCCTCATTTGAGCTTTCCAGTGATGTCTACAAGGATAGACATTTTGTGGTAGTCAAGAAAGGTAGAGCTGAGCCTCCTAATTACAGTGTATTTAAGAGGCCCCATTTTGCTTTTAAAGGCAATGATGCACAGTAGTCTTCAGCTTTCACCTGGGAGATGGGAATCAGACCAGGATAAGATAAATCTCCAGTCATTCTTTAGTAGTTCCATTTCAATGGAAGCTATTCTGTGAAACAACAAAAGACTGCAGGTAGTTGTTCTCTTTTACCACAAAAATATTTTTTTAAATTTTCTGCTTCCATACCTCCCAGAAAGTCAAAATGAATCTCTTAAGAAATGCTATAATTTTGTACTCTTTTATTTTATTATTTTAATTTGCCAGCTGCTGTTGACCTCCTGTCTCTTTTTTGTTTGTTTGGATTTTTTTTTTCTTCCCCCTTTTGGAAGGGAAAAGGTGTGTATGAGGGAAACTTTATTTTCTTTTTAATATGACTTGAAAGTTGAAAAAGCATCAGGTTATTAGTTTCTGGTTTTAAACTTTTGGTTTTGAGTTTCTCTTCGAGGAAAGCATGAGAGTTTTTTTTAAACTCTTTGCTCTGTGTTTTGTTGATTATTTAATTTTTTTTTTAGCTTTTTGCCCCATTGGAGAAGAATGTAAAGGCTGTTTCTCTGAATAAGAATAAGTGTAAGTAAAAAAAAAAAAGTATCACTTTTTTCTTCAGTCATACCTCCTGCCCAATTTTGAAATGTAAAGGAAAGTTTTCATTTTAAAGAAAGTTTACAGGAAATTATGTTAATTTTTTTTCCGCTCCATCCACTGTGCTTTCCTTTTCTTTTCAGTGGCTTTCACAGAAGACTGTATATGTGACATTGCAGGTTATTAGGAGGTGAAATTAATATAGAGGTGAAGATATAATTGTTTTGTTACATGTTTTGTTACATGTTCCATGCCTTTGTTACTGTTACTGTTTTTTTTACATGTCTTAGAAAGAGAGGCAAAAAACATAGGATAAAACTAAATGAAAATGTATGCTAAATCCAAAAAAGTGTTTTTTATAAATATTTTTATAAATAGACAGCTACTAGTGTAAAAATTGGTGCATGTAGCTACGTGGTGGCCATCAGGCACCGGCCAGCCCTGTTCCAGTTGTGCCCAGTTCCCACCAAACATTAGGCTGTCTTGGAACAGGGGAGCCTGTCTGTTGAATTAATTCACCTCGTGGCTTCTCATACGGGGATCCTATCACCTACTCTCTGCATCTGAAGGGGCTTCAGACCACCTCAGCTGTGCCTGTCTCCCTGCCAGCCCTTGCTTCAGGCCTGCTTGCTTCTCTCATCTCCTGGGCTTTTCACCTCTAGCCTGCTTATCGCTTACTGCCTTAACTGCGTGTTCCTTGACAGGCTTCATTTCTTGACCTTGCTGAAGCAGATTGTGATGTCTAATCCTGTCCCACATTTCCAACACCTTGAGATTCATTACTTGTCAGCTTTTTAAATTTTACTTAAGCAAAGGCAAACTATAGGTCTTATAGGCCGCACAGACACGATAGGCTAACCATGAGTTAAAAACAAGAGATTGTCTTGTTAAATAAAAAGCCTAATACTGTACAAGATTTGATAATGAATTATATACTAAAACAAGAGAGGTAGTTATTCTATTTGACACAGTCCTGTCGAAGCCTCATTTGCAAGGCTTAGTTCAGTTGTGGGTACTAGGTTTTAAAATTGCCTCAGTATGTTGGAAAGAGTTCAGCTGAAAGCAACAAAAATACCTAAAGGTTGAAAAATGAGACCTTTGAAGAGAGGCTTGCACGGTCAGGCTAGAAAAAAAAGCTGAAGAGAGGTATAATAATTTTAAAATTAACTAAAAAAGGATGTGAGGAAAAGAGGAAAAGAAGGCTCAGTCTCACTAGTGAAAAAGAGCAGGACAAGTCCAATCTAAACTGCAGATTTAGGTGAAATGTATGCAATATACTAAGGCTAGCTCTGCCTGAGGATTGTGCCAGAGAAAAAAAGGTAGCAGGTTGGATGTTGGGGAGAGGACTTTGTGGTAGCAAAAAATCACCTTCTGTCTTTCAACTCAAATTGGCGACCTTGACCAAGAAAGATACAAGGAGTTCAGCTTGGGGGGGCAGGAGGAGAGCAGTGGTCATGCCATGGATTTTTTCAGATGATAGTCCAAAGTCATCCCTAGCCAGCAAAATCTAATTACCTGCTTTTCCTCCTCCTGAATCCACAGGAGAATCAGGCAGTTTTCACAAGAGCTGGCAGGTACAGTTTGATTTTGGCCTCATTTTATTTGTGTAGAACAAGAAGAAAAGGTTGTCAAGGGAGTGTGGAAGTGGCTCATAGGTATGGTTGAGGTGAGATGTGGTACCTCTTGTATGAAGAGTTTAGAAGTAATGAAATCAACCGTGTTCCTTGCAGAAGAATGAAAGTAACCTACAAATGGTCCTGTGTCATACTATTGATTCTGTTCTTATATTTTCAACACTTTGAAGCTGTTATGGTCTGTTGGTTCATTAAGTTACATTTACAGATTGTCCCTAAACATTCACTTTTACATAGTCTGCATTTTAACACTCTGTAAGTGCATGTCGATATGTTCTGTCCTCTGTGCAAACCACAATCAAAGAAATCCCATTTCTGCAATGGCTAATGAGGTACTGGAACAGTAAAATAAACAGAAGGAATTACACAGTGTCAGGAAACTTGACCAAAGAAATGTCACCTTCAGAGAAGCAGCAACAGAGAAATGACCTTTCACTTTATTACAGTGTGCTGAATTTGGCTGGATTTAGACAAGAACCTACAATTATTGAATATTTAGAAGTGTATACTCTTATTCATGAGGAAGCTGAATAGAGTTGGGGGGGCTTGTGTGATAGAAGCATATATTAAGAATGACGTGTCTGACATACTGGCAAGAACCATCACTGAAATTACAGTTGAATTATGCAATTAGATTTTATTAACTATACATATTATTAAGGATTTTTTTCATTACAGAGGAAAGGATGTCAGGGTCTTGGTGATTGTACTGACCCCTTGTGCCACTGGGAAAGAGGTAGAGAGGCTTCCAGAAGAGCAATATAGTTCCTATTTAATCTTTAAATAAGAAAAAAGGTCAAGGAACCATTGCTGCTATTTTATTTCTCTCAAGTCTTCAGCAAGGAGGCATCCCATTTTAATGTGCATTGCCTTAAATTTATGTATATCGTTAAAATATAAATCACTGAAACATTACATATTTTAGAATGAACTTTACACTGTATTTATGGCAGAACTTGCAAAGTGTAGGGTATGCATGTATATGAATCCTCAAAATTATGTATCTAACCTCTGGAGGTTTCTCACTTTAATTCACTTAATTTCTGATACAAAAAATAAAAAAGAGAAAAGAAAACCCTCCAACAGATTACTTAATATCTCGTAAAGATGTCATATCCACACAGATCATGCCAAAGGTAGGAAAAAAAGTGGCAGTTTATATCTCTAAAGCAGTTTTATTTTAAAATATTAAATTAATTATTAAAGAGAAGTAAATAAAGGTGAGCATGCAGAAGACAGTTGCCTCAGGACAGGCAGGGAAAAAAACACAAACATGATTGCAAGCACTGATGTAATTACAGGGTTCTGCCTTCTCCTTCTTGAAGTCCACTACTTATGCTGCAACTTTGGCAAGAAGCACCCACTGGAGAAATATGTAAAGGCTGCATTAAGTTCCTTAAAATGTTTACTTCCTCTCCGAAATGGAAGAGTGCAGGGTAGGTGCAGCCCAGTTCTTCAAATGGTAGATTGCTCAACAGCAACCGTACCAGAGCTGCTCCTTTATCACTAGCTTGGCCTCGCTCACTTCAGTAGATGGAGCAGTACCACCTTAAAGCATCTTCAGTCTCCACTTCTGCAACGTGCAGAAAGCTACATAAAGCATGTTCAGTTAGGTTCTGGAAATGAGCCTTCAGGATTTAGGAAGCGCCAATACCAATGCTTCAGCACAATGTTAAGTCAGTCCTTAGAGAATACATACCTTACGATAACCTTCAACTATATGATTGTTATTTTTTGCAGTGGGATGCAGCAAAGGAACGCTAATGGGAAAACCACTGGAAACTTAAGTTCAGCTCTGGGCCGTGGTCAGCAGCGTACCAAAGTGCACACAGGTACTCTTGCTCATCTTTAACATGCTTGAGCCCTTGCTTGTCTCGCCCTTCATAATTATCCCAGTCTTGCTGCTTTTCCATTCCTGGCCTCCTTTTCTGTTCTTTTTGCTTAGCCTTAACTCCTGAGGCTTTCCATCCTAAGATTGTCTTCTGGATCGCCTTTCAGAGTCTCCCCATGCCATTCACTTGCTTGCTTTTCACACCTAGGCACATTTCTTCCAATTCATTCCCCATCTTCCTTTGAATGTAGTTTTTGTTTTGTGTTTGAATTTGACAAATATCTCTCCTCTACTGCATGGGTTCCTACAAGTCAATAACATGACAAGTACCCTATTTTCACTCATGGTGTCCAGAAAACTGAGAGTGGCCGTTATAATGAATGTCCTTTTGAGCTGCCATTGGTGTTGGGGCTGCAGTGTGATCAGATGCTCAGTAGTGTAAGTTGTCTGGTGAGTCCTCTCAGTTCAAGCATGCAAAGAGGTTGGAATTTTCTGAGGTTTTAGGTGTTTAAGTTCCAACAATTCTTTCCTGTAAATAATGCTTTTTTTTCAAAGGCTTCTAACTGGGTTGAATCTGAGTGAATTTCCAAAGGAACAGCAGAGAAACACGTCCTTGATCCATCTCTCCTGTAAAATTTCAGGTCTCTCTTCTGGAGGCTGAGGACATAGAATATTTCAAATCAAAAATGTCAGACTTATGTTGTGCAAGTCTCATTTTCAGAAAGAGCCGAACCAGGCAGTCATCTGACATGGAAAAGTTCAGCTCAATTGCTTAAAATTTGGTCAAGTTATAAGAAGCTGAATATAAAATAATACAGCAGAAAGTGACGAAAACATGCCATTCTGGATTTGGTCTTGTATGTACGCAGCACCTCATTCAAGAAATAGTAGTGGGATTGCTGCTCTGTAGTAGCAGCCACAATACAATTAAACTTAAAATTATAGTGGTGAAGAGCAAGCTAAGTAAATTCAGCACACAGATTTTCAGTTTAAGGACAGGGAACTACAAAAAATGAGGCACACTCTCAAACAAACCAAAACCAAACCAAAACAAACACTTATAAGGAGCAGTCTGAAAAGCAAGAAACCTATAAACACCCTAAAGGCTGTTAAAAGTTACTGTGTTAGAAACCTAGGTAAAAATTGTGCCACAGTTCAAAAAGGAAACAAAGCAGTCCAAAAATCCCCTGCATGGCTCAATGTGAAAATGATGTAGTCCATCAAAGGAAAAAGGCAGGCTTTTAAGAAATGGAAAGCTTGCTCAAATTAGAGTAGGGAAGCCCATGGAACATGGCAGGTCAATTTCAAACAAGAAATTAAGAAAGGTAGAAAGAATTTGAAGAGATCCTTGCAAAGAATGCTGAAGCTGATAGTAAAGAATTCTTTAAGTACAACAAAATGTAGGAAGCCAAGTGAGGATTGCTGGGACCACACAATGGCCAAGGTGTAGAGGGGGCTACAGCAGATGAAGGGTGCTCAGGGAGCTCTGAGATGTTCTTTACAGCAGAAGCTCTCTGATTCCCAACTCTGATTCATTCTTTGTAGCAGATAAGTCAGGAAAAACACATCAATTTGAAGTAAATATACAGGATGTATTGGTCCAAATAGACAAGTCAGATGTCAATAAGTCACCAGGACTGGATAACATCCACCCAAGAGTCCTGAAGGAACTCAGATATGAAATTGCGGAACTGCTGGCCGTGCTGTGAAATGTAATAACAAACAGCCACTGTGCTGGAAGGCAGGTGGATGGCCATCTACAAAATTGCCACCTTCCATCTACCAAAAGGACTCTGTACAGGATCTTGAGAACTACAGGCCAGTGAGCCTTACTGTTGTTCCTAGCATAATGGTAGAGCACCATATCTAATAATAATAATAAGGAACAAGATCACTGAGCACACGGATAAACTTGGCCTGTAGAAAAGGAGTCAAGTTGTCTTCTGTAATGGTAAATCCTGCCTCACTAAGCTGAAGTTCTTTGATGGTGACAATAAGCATATGGATAAAGGAGATCCATCATACATAATATATTTGGATTTTCAAAATACCTTTGCAAGGTTGCAAACGTTATTGAAGAAAGCGAATTACAATAAGACTGGAGGAAAAGTCCTTATATGTACTGAAGACTGGACAAAGGGTAGGTAAGGAGGGATTAAAGGATTAATGGCTATTTCTCGAGATGGAGAAGAGTCAGCAGTGAGGTCCCCCAGGAGTTGGTCTTGGACCAGTTTTGTTCAGCATCTTCATTGAAGACCTGGAGGAGGGAGTGAGCAGTGAAATCTTCAGGTTTGCAGGTGATGTTAACAGCTTTTGGGTCACAGGTTTTAGTATAGATCTAGTGAAAAATAATTTAACCTTTACCTACATGATGCTGAACTCAGAACTGAGGTTTTGAACTCCTGAATTCAGGAAAGAGATCTTGGAGATGTTGTCACTGTGGCAGCAGAAAAACAACCAAACAAAATACAACCAAGGAAAGTACTGTGTACAAAAGACAGGTGACATTTTGTCACCATGCAAAGCTGTGATGCACCCACATATTCAGGACTGTGTGCAGCTCTGGTTTCCACATCTCAAGAAGGAGGCAGTGGGATTAGAGAAGATACAGAGAAGGTCAATCAAAATGTTTGTGGGGATGGAGCAACAGCTCCAGTGAGGAGAGACTAAAAACGGCTGGGGTTCTTCAGTTTGGAGAGAAGGGTGAGGGAAGGTGTGATCAAGGTTCACAGAATCACAGATGTGATGGATTAGGTCTGAGATTAGGAAATCTCACTAACATCAGAAAAAAAATGAGACAACTTCATGAACAAGATGTGCGTAAAAGGATACTAGAATGACTGCTTGGGAAGGTAACCTCTGAAATCTCTAAAACAACTGTGGATGCTGGAGCAGTACAAGGGGAATGCATTGCCAGTTGTTGCCATATTCACATGCTCTCCCTAAATAGCTTTTCCTTTTGTTGTTATTCACATTGGCTTTTCCATTTTGGCCGAGGCATTAGCCAAACCCCCACAAAATTTCCCAAGGAGAAAGACAGCTAAGGGAAAAGAAAATAAAGGAGAAAAAAAAACACACAACGGTTTGAGGATTCAAAACCAACTCGTGGTACAAAAGCTAAAAAAAGGAACAGGGTTTGAAGGTCACTATATCACATACACATAGATAAGGAACTGGGGGGGAGCAGTGAGGAGAGCATCCAGTGGTACCTACTGCTCCCTGAAAAGCTCCAGTTGATGAGAAAATGGGAACAGTTGCCAGACCCTCTCCCCAGCACACACACACACACACACTTCTGCTGTCAGTGACACAATGTTAGACTGGATGGACTATTGGTGTTATCCCATAGAGCGTTTATTGTGTTTGAATGGTCTTTTGTTGGAGGCATTCTTGGCCATCCTAGAATTCAAGAGAAAGTGTTGTGACAGGCTCTACAGAGACTTACTGCATAATTCTTTTCTGTGTTAAAGAAAACTTTAAAGAAAAGTCTCTTTCCAACTGAAAGAATATAGGGTATTGGATAGAAGACAAGTAATACATGGAGGAAACTGCTAAGGGAAATATTTAGGATGGATAAAAGAATGTAAAGCAGTATCTCACAAATCAGTGCATTTTAGTCCTTTTTGATTTCCGGTGTAGGTGTATGGCAAATTTAACCTACTTTGAGTAAGTTTGCTTCTTTTAATTTCCTCTTGCAGATTCCTTAAGTTCTTCCTGAGTTCTGCAGCCCACAGGTTAAAAACCATTACAGAATGGATATAATCTAGGAAGTCATGTATTTCTAGAGATTCTTTCTGCGAAAGAATGTTCCAATATACTCCAAATATTAGGTACGATCTCGCCCCATGGTGCATCTGTTCAGCTCAGACTTGTCCGGGCACGGAGTTGTCATCATTTGTGAAACTGGGTCACAAACCAAAACAAAATCCTAGATGGTCTTATTGGTCAGGAAGTAGTTTTGTATTTTTTGTTTCTCCAGTACCAAAAACAGTGAGCTTACCCTTCTTTTTGGTTCCTAAGTGCTACTCTTCTGAAATAATGAATACGTTTCCCTTTTTCTGATACTAGTCAAATATCACGCTGTTAAACAGATCTTGAACTACAATAAATGAACATAGTTCCATTAAAGACAATTTCATTTACAGTGAGTGAGAATTTGGTGGTGTATTTTGCATATGAGAAATAAATTGATTAGAAGAACTGCATCTTTTGCTACTTAACAATTATGCAAATATTGTTGAAAAAATAAAAGATTGTTGGAGAGCATTTGACGAAGAGAAGAATTAGATAATAATTTGACTCTAAACCTAAATTATGTGAAGACATGCCACACAATGATTTTACATTATCCACTTTCCCCTGACTAGAGCATGTAGACTTGATTGTGAAAGTACTAACATATAGTCCCATCACATATCAGTCCTATTAAGACAGAAAGAAAGAGAGATCTAGTTAGGATGTTTTTTCATCTTAATGCCACTGCCTTACCACTTTGTAATTTTGAAATTAAAATTTTTAAGAGAAACAATACCTCACACTGCTAGAACAAAGCTTTCCAAAACTTTATGATCCTGATTCCCATTCACCTTACCCCTTCTGTAGTCATTTTTGGCCCTTAAAAACTTCGTGATGTTAATCCTTCTTTGTATAAATGTTAGTAGCCCCACCAGGATTGGATGGTAAAATCAGGTCCAGTGGACCCATTTGCTCCTGTTACTCATTGAAAAGTGTGTGTGCGTGTGCATGCTTATAACTGATAGGGTAAAATTTTTACATACTGAAGTCAACGTTTAAATTAGGGGCAAAAAAAAAACCTCTTTTTTTTTCCATCCTTGACATGCAAACTCTTTTCTTACCTTTTTTGTTTCCTTTCTTTCAACTGCTTTGTTTTCATTCTCTATGCTTATATTTCTCTTCCTTTTTCTTTCTCCATAGCTATCCTGCTTTTAACCCCTTAATATTCTAGTTGTTAAGAGTTATTTCCAAAATCCTCACTATTACATCTCAAATGAATTTAATTTACAACCAGATTGTGATCATCACTGAATCTGAAACCGCAGAGGTTTTGGACGTGCTACTGACTGGACTGCTACTATTTAGCTTCCTAAGCCCTTTTTCAGAGTATGTATTCTTTTATTTGACTCACCCCCAAAAGCGCCCTGGTTTTACATAACCTTAAATGCAATCCATTGGCCTTGAGAAGTCTTCAGTCAAGTTGATTGATACACAGGGGTTAAAACAGAACTGGCCAATCTGTGCCTCTTGAGCTGCATGTGGCTAACTATTTAAGTACAACTCGTGTGCTGGCTGGTGCGGGGGCTGTGGCATAATCCCTGCTCTCAGAAGGAGTGAGTCAGCCAGAGCCTGCAAGTACAGTATTGCTGGATTTCCCTGGCCTCTGGCTGTTCATCTAGCTGAGCCCCGTTCCTCAGGTGACCTCTGCAAGGCTGTCGTCACTGACCTCTCTGAACTGTTCCCGTAGCCTCCATGGCTCCAGAACAGGATAGGCATTTTGAGGCTCTCAGTACAATGAGATTTTTGGTGTGGAGTTTGGAGGGCTGGGGAGATCAGACATTCTGGGAGAAGACTGAAATAGTCTGATAGGTTATGTTTTTAAGTGATATCTTTTCCTCAACCACAGTAAATTCTTTTCCAAGCCGCATGATCATCAAATTACCAATAAATATGGGAATACAATTGATAGTGGTGCCATATCTTTATAGGGAGCATCAGGTTTTTGTGCCAGGAAAGCACACCTTTTATTCTACTAAGCTGAGCAAAAGTCTTCTCTTGGGCCTCGTCTTTTCTGGATGGTGCCATCTTCTCAGAAATACACCATCATCAGAGTGCTTTGTCCCAGTGATGTATTACACTAATACATCTGTTGCTTTAATGGTATATTAGTGTAATACCTTATCAGAGAGATGCATACCAATGATCTATTACTCAAAAGGTGGCGCCATTCAGGAATGAAAGAATTCGTGGACGTACTCGGTATAATTATAGAGATAAAAGCCAACATACATTACATTGGAAGCTGCTTTCATGGAACCAAGAACACCAGTATTATGCTAGCCTCTTCGGTGCCATTTTCTAGTGCCATTGCACTAGATTTCCAATGCTGAGGTTGTTACATCTCTTTTAAACCTTTTAAATATACTAAGAGCAACTACCATTAACCTTGGGTCACTGTGAAGCAGACTGTATCCAGCCACATTATTTTTACTATATAGGAGTACAGTACTTACTTACCCGTAACCGTATGAAACTAAGTAACATTAACCTCTAGATAGTCTGAAGAACATATATCTCATTATAATAATCTGGGCTTCATCCTTTGCTTGACTTTAATTATTGTCCATTCTCAAACATTCTCAGTTACATGACAGTTGAACTTCAGCCTGTCATTAAGTGTAGGTCTCTTTAATCTTAACCTTCATTTTCTTTACCGTTGCTTTCTTTTTTTTTTTTCTTTACTTTAGCTGCTGAAAACCACATGAAGTCAGCCTGGTTTACATTCTTTTGTGTCATATGTTAATTAAACATTTCAAAACACCATCGACAGAAAGTGGCAAAGAACAAATTCTACTTTCTATTTTTTAAACTTTCACTGTAAAGAAGGGCAAAAAATGTAGAACGATTATATAAAAAACGCAAAGCTTTCTCCCCTTTGCCTTAACTTTCTCACTAATTGGGTCCAAGCTAAAGAGACACTCTTGTGATAGAGAATGAGAACCACATTTTTGCTTGTGGTAATTTAACTGAGGTACAAAGTACTGAGTCGCTTATTTGTTTTTCCTCTAAATACACTTACACCAAAGTGTGAAGAGTGTTGCTTAGCAGAACATTAAGGCTTCTGATTTGTTTCAGTTGTCAGGAGTAGGTACCTCTAGATTCTTTGCCAAATAATCCAGCACAAATCTATTAGCAACTTACATACTGACACAATGAGGGAGAAAAGGAAAGGCAAAATATTTATAGTACACAAATATTGGAATTTTTTTTCCTCTTTACATTCTCTTCTGTTATTTTCAGCTTCATTATTAGTGACAGGTATTTTAATTTGCAGAGAGGGTTGCTAAAACAACTTTCAGCAATGTATTTAGTCAGGTGGTCAGCTGAATCCACGGAAAGTTTAAATGGTGATGTAGTATCATAAATGCAGAGCATCCTACTGTTTACATTCCTACTCCTCCAAGGTCATTCAGCTGACCTGTCACCTTTTCAGTTTGGAAACTGCTGACCCAGACCCTTCTCCTGCCCCACCAGGGGAGGAAGGAGCAGAAGCTCTCTTTGCGAGTCTGACAGAAGAAGTAAACTTGCTCTCATCCGTAGAGCAAGACTGAGTAGAATAGTTTGTGTAAGTGCTATGAAACTGCTAAAGCAGGAGGTGGCGTAACAGGTTGCAGTACGGGGTGAGGTCTGTGGCTGTGCAAATGCGGCAACACAAAAAATGCTGTGCAGATCAGCGCAGAACTTCAGGGGCAGCAAATGGCAGTGGCGCTTGCAAGGGCTTTTCTGTCAGAAGGCTTATCACAGCCAAACTAAGTCTTGGCTCTTAAAGCATCAGGGTCTGGGGATAGGTTGCTGTAGTCAGAGTGTCCCTGTTGTCATCCTGTGAAACAGTTTTTGTTTAAGCAGTAATCCCACCTATAATAAGGGAATTCATGGGGGGGCTATGCAACCTGATCAGAGCTGGAGCTGCCTGCTAGTAAAGCAATGCAGGAAGTATGGCTGCAGTGATAAGAGGGTCCTTCAGCAAGAAATGGTGACCCATTTATTCTGAACAAGAAACCTGCAAGTTACCTAAATGCATTTTGTGGGGAAAAAAAAGGGTGTCCTCTTTATCCAGCCTGAGAAACCCTAATCCTCAGTGGGGCTGACCTCCAGGGCAAGGCTAAAAACCAGTATTTTTCCTGAAAGTATAATTGCTGATGTCACTGTACCTAGGATATTTGTAACCTCTTCTTATCTGAGGAAACTGGTTATTTCACTGAGCATTTACTAGGATTCTTCAGTCCTGAAAATCTGTTGGATCTGACACCTGAAGTTTCTGTAGTGTTGGCCCGCTGGCTGTAGTGGGTCTAGTGTGTTCCTGATAGAAGTCTGATTTACCATAGAAGCCTTCCAAGTCATTATTAGCAAACACGGTAACTGTTAATTCTGATAAACTGCAGGTGAGCAAACAGACCTTTGTGTTGAGCAATCGGAAGGGACAGATTTGGTATGGGAAGAGTGACTAGCAGGTGGGCTTCTGATACGGTTGTTATTCATGTGTATGTACTTAACTGAGCTTATGTAATAACATAAATTATCAGCTCATAATTTATAATATATTTAGAGTCACAATAGTCTAGTGAGGTGGGGGATGTGTTAGTCTTTTCTTAAGAGGTGGGCATCTGCATGGAGAAAGAATTAAGTGAAATGCTTACAATCTACAACAGTCGAAGGGATTGCAGGCAAAGTGTGTGGTCTCATCAGCATGGTTTTAATGGCCATTCAGTCATAGGCAGCTCCTGTGCCCTTGTTTTCTGCTTAAGAGGTACAGTTTGTGGGGTCTCCGGGAATCCATCTGAATGGTTAGTGACTTCGGGCTTTTGTTTTTCTGAGTTAATTTTAGCAACATCTGTTGTTCAATCTTGTTCACTATGTGCTACACAAATGCTTTTGCTAGTGTGGTGCAGAAAAGGAGGAGTGATAGGCAAGGTGGGTGGCAATTGCTTACATTTGCTCAAACTGTACTGCCACTGAATGTCAAAGCATGCCATGTTACTAGGCTGTGTTGGAGTATGTGTGATGGCTTGGGACACAGTATTCCTTTTAGTTAAATGAACGATGAAATGACAATACATTGTTTTAAATAGAGTTGTAGTTTTCTTTTAAGCTAGATTTAGCCACATACAAATTTGATGTTTTGGGTTGAACCAGATGTTTGGTTCTCTCCATAGTCCATGGAAAGAACAAAGCTTTTCCAGGGAAATTTGTCCTACCTTCCATAAGCTGGGGAACAATTGCCAACTGGTGGTGCTTAACTCTATCTTTTGGCAACAGGTAACCTAGAAATATGGGTTACATTAAATGAGTATGTTTCTCTAATGGCAAAAACTAGCAGAATTTGCATTTGCTGTCTGCTGTTTAAAACTGTCCAAGGCTGCTATCCTCCATTAATTTAATAAAGCTTTGAAACAGAACTCTGTGCTACTAGATGTCTGAAACTCTGTTAACACCAAAGTGGACAGATCTGATGGAATTGGTTTGACAGAGGAGAACTGTGAGGTGACACAACCTCTGATAACTTCCCTGTGTTCCTCGGGTGGATACTGCTACCTACATAGCACAGTTGCCAGCAAGAGCTTAGTATATCAACTCATGTTTGGTGTTTTTTAAAATAGAAAAGAAGTCCCTGAAACAGTAAGATTGCAGATCTGAACTGGAGAATGGTAAGGGGTCCAGGGTATTGGAAATGGGTCAGCAACCACTTTACGTAGGGCAGGTGCAGCTAGCTGAGTTTGCCTGACTTTGTCCTAACACCTGGACTGCAAAATGCAATGTCTAAGGTGAGCATATAGGATTAATTCTGCTGACTGTTAGGGGAAAATTAACTTCTGGCAAAGAGATGCAGTTGTGAGCAGTAAAGTGGCTCAAACCTTGGAACAATTTGCTTTGGTGCATGAGACCTAGAGTCATTAGCCTGCATGAGCAAAACCCTGGCTATAAGCAGATCAGTGAGGATTTTGACACTGCATGAATTGGGACCAGGATTTCACAGTACTTACTGATTATGGCAAATGTGCAACAGTTGTGCTGCTGTTTAGAGTAGGGCTGTTTGCTTCTTTGTGTTTTTTTGTTTTGTTTTGTTTTGGTTTTTTTGGCCAATGAGAGAAACTGATTTCTTCCTTCCCCCAACTTTTCAGGTGTGGGAAGTAGGGCTCATAAATCCCCATGCTACTTGCTTTCGAAATACGTGACTTGAAAAGTAGGATTTGGCTGATGAGGATGGATGCATAGCAAGATCATTCAAGTAAATGAATGGTGTGTTCTGTATTGCTTTGCTCTTCAGCCACTCAACTGCTGCTTGCTGACTGAAGTGCATTAAATAACCGTGTAAAATATTTGTGGCTTATCTCTCAGGTACAGTAGAAAAAAATGTTTGTTTTTAACTAAAAAAAGAAAGAGGGACTTGTGGCAGGAAAGGATTTTTCTGTAAATATTGGTGCTACATCAGTAGTAATATAGGATTCTCATCTCATGTTGACACGATAGCCATTTCTGTTTATAGATAATTCTTGGGATGATTTTTTTGCATAGTAGCTCCTTTCTGCTTCAAATCTTGCTGATCTCCAGAGAGCTGTGATAGTCAGTAAAAGATGTATGAACCTAGAAAATGAGTTCACAGAACTGGTGGCTCCATCAGGACAATTGAAAACAACTGTTAAAACTTGAGGTCATGCCTACTAAGAAGTCTGAGGAAAAACTGTTATTTATTTGTGGGGGAGAAAATCACCATTTGGGGACAGTGTGTGTGTGGGGTGTTGGTGCATCAGAAGTCAGTTTTCTGCAGCAGTGTTGACCTAGCTGAGCATCTGAATACCCTAAAACAAGTTACGTACACGCTGGCTATTGGGTCCACCCTCTAAAGCAGAACAGGAACATATGTGGTAGGGCTTCAACATCAGGATTTGATTCACCTTTTTCCCCTAACACCTGCTCCCACAGAAAATAAAAAAAAAAAAAATGCTGAGGTGTTCCACAAAAGGAGAGGAAAAATAATACTTTGATCAGCTGTACCTGTAAATCTTGGTTACTGGATAAGCACCCTGATTGCCACCTGAGTCTTTGTTGGAATGACATCTGGCATGCATTATCTTCTGGCCTGCCTGGTTTCCTTCGGAACAAAACTCTGATGCATGGAGAGGGAGGGGGAGAAACTAGTAACTAGCTCGGATAACTTCCCTGCAGTGAAGATGCAGTCTGAGAGAGGCTGACAGAAAAGTAGCTGAAGACTAAGAACAGAATCTTGTTGTTTTAGCTTCTTAGCATTTGTCCTAAATCTTTACAGGATTTTTCCTTCAAACACTGAGGAAAGGTTATTACTATTTCTTTTCTATGGGAATAAAATGAACCATTGAAAGTGTGTGTGGGGGGGGGAAAGCTACAGTGAGTTACCCTGCACTTCTGTCTGTCCAGATGATGTTCAGGGGTTAGTGTTCAACAGTTTTTCCAAAAAGAAACAACAAACAAAACCAGAAACCTAAACCTTACCTAACTCTAAAACTGCAATAAGAAAAAAAGGAAGGGAGCGGGGGGGACACCTCTTAGCTGCTATTTAGCTGTGGAAGTGCTGAAGCTTAGCTTTCCCTGGTAAAAGTTTTCCACGTTCAAACTGAAAACAAACCATGGTACATTTTGACCAGTGATTGTAGTTTAGCCTGATCTGGATCAAGAATATTTCCACCAGCCTCCCCAGATAGAGGCAGTGGTAAGCATTCTCCAAGCTTAAATAGGAATGCACTAAGAGAATGGGACTGCTCAGAAAAATGCATTAGTAACTACTCTTTTCTTCCAGATAAAGGGAGCAGAGGAGAAGAAGGAGTTAAAAGAAGAGTTGATGACACACAGTCTTTCATACTGCAGACCACTGGTCAGGGAACTCCAGGATGCAGGTGAGCTAAGTTCAACTTGTTTCTTGAAGGAACTGACTCCAATCCCCAACTCCCACTTACTTTGTAAAATGTGCTTGTATTACCTGATAATTGGCTATGTAGGATGGGAAAACTTGTTGAGAAAAATGCATAAATAACTTCTAAGCATGAAATCCATTTTCTGCTAGCTCTAGGCAGCTTCCCAGTGTGTGGATTGGTCACAGATCTGGTTCTGAGGCACCTCAGTCATGAACTATCTAGGGACCTTAGTAGCCTAACACAGTTCTAAATTCTGCGCTAGAGGTGAGACTACAAAAAGACCCATTTTTAACCCTTTTTGGGGGGGGGGGGGGTTTTTGTTTTTTCGT
>VXAL01000595.1:295221-309613 GCA_013399475.1 Chauna torquata | reverse complement strand
TACGAGGCTTTTTCTCCCATTCAAACATGTGTTTACATAAGCAATGCTATTGCTATTACCAACTGTTAACAAAATCAAATGAATAAATAGAAGGTGCAGACCTGAGGAAATCACTCCCCACTTTCAGTGGTAAAAGTAGCAATATCCTAGATGCTCAGTAAATGGTCATCGAAAAGATCATAAAAATAATAGAAGTACAAAAGAGTAGTAAGTGACAACTGAAACCTTGGCTCTTGAATCCAGGGTGCATTGGCACCTTTAGAGTGGCTCCTTTATTTTCAGTATGTCTTCTAATTCAGAACTTTAAAAGACCACTGATGTAGGATTGTACTGACTGTTGCGGGCTATTGAGTTACAGTGGCATAATGAGGTAGCTGACTGTGTGCTCTTCTCATCTCTAGCACATTTGAAGTGAAACAAAGGTATTTTAGTCTAACACATTGTACTTGCCATTTTAACAGTCTAAGAGGGTGTCCAAGAGCAGTTAGGAAAGCTCAGCTGATGAGCAGCAATTTATGAAACCACAGTAATTTCTCATATGGGATTATCTGTATCCTAATTTTTGTGTCTCTTTCTCTGGTGCTGCTATGGAGGGTATGCATTTTAGCAGCAGTCGCTCTCTACTTCCCTGATGGATAGTAATGCTGCATGAATACCTTGAAAGGAAAAGATGTGAGATTAGTGGGTAAAATTCATATGTCCACTAGAGCCTCATTTGCATCTTCTGTGTTAATAATGAGCAGTTCCGCAGCTAAACCCACACGAAAACAGCCCAAGTGAAAGTTGCTGCTCAAGATCTGGTGCTCAGATCTGATCTGGAACTGGAGCGGGGAAGCTTGTGGGGTAGGAAGGTATCAAAGGACAGGCAACTTCTTTGGTTCATGAAGAGTCCAGTAGAGTATGTGGGACAATTTTAAAAGGGCATGTGGACGTGCTGTGCTAGTGTGCCGTTTTCTTTAAAATGCTGCTACTCGTGTTGTAGTTTTAATTAATAGGAAAAAGTTGGCTGCAAAACATAGCATTTTTAAGCACATGGTGAGCTATGCAAATAAACTACCAACCAGCTTGTGTTATTTTTAAAACGGTGTTGGATTCTCCTAAGCTATTTTTCCACTACTTCTTGTATTCATTTACTCAGAAGCTGGCATTGCTACAGTTTCCACAACACAGCAGCTGAAGGCCTGCCTGAAACTTTGTCCTAACTGAATCACAAAAAATGAGACAGTATATTTAACTTTAAGGAGCAGAAATAGTAACGGGTGGTTACGCGTTTCAAGGGGACTTCTTGTTGGTTTTTACTATCTCTATTTAACACAAAGGAAATTAAACACTTCCTTTGAACGGACCGTGGTTCCATCAAAACCACGTTAAGAAATCACTCTGTAGGGATCGGAGGTAAGAGCAAGGCAAGCCGAAGTTAGGGCCGGAGCCGCCCCAGTAGCCTCTAGCACAGCACCACAACGGGGCCCGTCCTTCAGTCCTTTCTCAAGCCTCTCCCTAGCGTGCGTGCCGCTGAGACGACCTGCTGCCCATCCCGCTTACAGCCTGGACCCGCCACGCGTTCGGCTGTGCCGCCCTGGCAGGGCACGCGGCGAGGAGCCCGGCCGCCCGCCCGCTTCCACGCGGCTCCTGCCGCTGCCTTCAGGCGGCCGCCGGGGCCGGGCCGCGGTCGTGCTCCGCTAGCGGCACGCAGNCGAGCATGCCCAGAGAGCCGCCCGGCCGGGCACCGCACGGCACAGGAGCGCCCGCGGCCGCCCCGCCCTTAAAGGCGAACGCAGGAGCCCCTCGCTGCCGCGGTCTGTGCCGGGCGCCGGGGGTGGCCGTGCCGAAAGGGCTCCCCTCAGACCTCCGGGAACACGCGGAACTACACGGCGGGAAAGAAACTCCAAGAGCCAAACGAGCGCTTTGGAAGAGTCGGCTCTGCTATAGGTGCACTGTCTTTTCACACCTGGTGCTAGTTGCCTTCTGTTGAAATGCATCAGAAAGGTGTGGTGGGTTTTAAAAGGTAGCCGTGTCATGGGCTGATTGAATCATGAGCTTGTTCTTGCTAGTAAGATATAAAAACGACTTAAACTCGTGCAGAATTTTTATTCCTGCACCCATAAATAAGTCACTATTTTATCTTCAGCATTCTTAACCTTATGACTAGGAAGCAAGCATTAGCCTGTAACCTAATCCTTCTGCATTTGTGACTTTGTCGTCCTCCATATATTGACACAGGCTTTTCCTTCAGCAGACTTTCTCCCTTATGCAAGAAGGATTCTTAATACAGGAGTTAGGATGTTCCCTATCTTAAAAGACAGCCGAGCAAGTTTTGAAGAGTTGCCTGGGTCTTGCGTGTGGGCCAAGAAAGAAGCATCTTCACTCCAAGCACCTGCTAGCACAGCTGCCTCAGTCTGGGGTCTGAGGACATACAGTCCCTTAGGGCAGAGCTCTAAAGGCTAAGGGTCATAAGGGCCTTCCCCGCCCCCCCCACTATGTGGCAAAATCACATCTTACCAATTTGTGTATAAGATGGCTTTACTGTGCCAGTAAAAACCCAAGGCTTGGTTGAACAAGGAGCAGCTAAAAAGAATAGGACACTCAGTAGTATGGGAAGCCTCACTGAGGAGAGTGTCACTGAGATAAAGGGAGTCTTTAAGAGGGCCTGGAGATTAGCAATTTGTCAGAGAAAGTCAGTTTGAAGAGGACCAAGTATAGAGAGCCTATTTTGAAAGACGCCGGACAGAGAAGCCTTCATACTACTGGAAAATGTTGAAGGCACAGCAATTTGGAGATGGCGAGGAGTGTGGTAAGGATGGTTGATTTCAGCAGCAAATAAAGCAAGAAGCTTAGAATTAGATAGGATGGTTGATCAGAGGAAGAATATAGAGTTTAGGTGTTCATATGGGTTAGAAGAATGCTCGGGGCCGGGATAAAGGGGAGTAATGCGCTTCAGTCATAAAGCTAAAATTGGTATTATTTTCAGCATGAGAGAAACAGAGAGGGATAGAGAACTGGATGAGGTAACAGTTCAGAGGTAACCTGGGAAGAGAAAGGGCCCTTAAGCTTAAAAGGTTTGTAAGTTAGATATTCCTTTTATTATGTGAAGGGATGACAATTTCAGTCAGCTGCAATGTTAAGTCAAAGCCAAAAGGTGTTAAGAGCAGAGCACTTACAGCAACTTGGATTTGAATTCTAGCTTTCCTGGCAGCCTAAAATGTCTACATCTTTTTAGCATCTGTTTTTTTTTGTGGGTGGCTTTTGGGTGAGGTTGGGGGTGGGGGGGTGTTTGTGTTTGTTTGTTTGTTTTGTTTTTTGCCTTTTTTTGTGTGTTTTCTTTTTCTTTTTTTTTTTTTCAACGTGAAGTATCTAGTTCCAGGTACCTTGCTGTAGTATTCTTTTTAATAATACAGAAGCACTGAGAGCATAAAGCAGACCCTTTGGTAAAAAGCCATGTGTTGTGAAGATCTGAAACATTGTCAGCAATAGAAGAAGACGACAGTCTTCATATTTTTATGTTCTCCAGTGAAGAGTGTGATGAGCTTTCTACATTTTTAATAAGTTGATTAAAAGCTATTGAAGGGGAGGGAAGTAAGTGGGGGTCAGACATGACCCAGCTTCCTTGATTAGCATACCCAGCTGGGCAGCAGGCGTAAATATTTCTGATGTGGTATTACCACGTATGGGGACTGGAAGGCTGTATGAATCATAAAAACCTAGTAAGCCTTGAACAGGAGAGTTCCTCTCGTATTTTCTGCATTATCCTTCTCCACAGAGCAGATTTTCTTCTTTCACAGTAGGATCAGAAAGGCATTCTACAATGTTTCTTCCTAATCTTATCTCTGCTGTGGTACCACCTTCAGCTGTGTTCCCTTAGAAAGCTTGCACTTGAGTACCTTCATGGCCCTCTTTCCAATTGTTTTGCTACTCAGCTGATAATTTTAAAGCCACAGATTTTGCTTTTTATCCTCATGTAAATGAAAGCATCCCAGTACCTCCCTCCAGAGTTGACTTCTTACAGGGCTCGTGAATGAGGGAGCCAAAATTTTTTTTTTTTTTCCTGGTGGCCACTGTTCTTTGCACTGTGGGGTAGAGGCCACCTAACTTCATGGTTATTGAGACTAAGAAGGTTTATTTGTTTTCTCTTGGTTGCCATTCAATACATTGGAATGAATACAACCTCCCAAATATAATAAAGATTTCCAAGAAAACCCAACAAAAACATCTTAAAACTGGTAGGCCTTGCACAAGTCAACTGCCTTGCTGGACCCCTTCTCTAATAGTCATTTGCTTTGACTTTGCCTTTTATTGCCTGCTTGATGACCTTCACAACACTAAGTGGGCTTAGTACTCTGGCTGGGCAGGGAATACTTCCTGTTCAGGCTCCTGGCAGCTTCCATTGATTTGGCTTGTGCAAAATCCTCCCAGTGTATGAAACATGGAAAAAATACTTCTCCCTTTACCTTAAGAACACTTCTGCTTTTCTCTTCACGACTTCTTTCTTTAATACAGAAATGTGGGTTTTGTGGCACACGTACAAAGAGATAAACGTTCACTCAATTGCTTTCTAGTATGTTCTTCCATTTTCTGACCATCAGTTCTTCATTCATACAGTTGCTTTTCTATTGGGAAGCAAATAGAGGGGCAAAACCCCAGCCCCACAACTCTGTCATTTTGTTTGTTTGTTGCTCCAGTTGGGGGGAAAGAGTTGTGTGAGGGCGTGTTGCATGGGTCCGTTACTCCCTCTGCAGGCAGGAGCACGCTACTCTTTGCCGAGAGTCACCACCATCTCTATGCAGTGCGAGCACCTTGAGTATTGAGTAACACTGCTGGAATCAACAGGTGTTTCTCACTGTACAGTAGTATCAGTATCTGTCCCAAAATCTAAATGACAGTAAGAGTAACAAATCAAATTATATGTGTACCTCATGAATTATATGTGCACCTTCCATGAAGTAGGAACCTTTAGGACCAGCAGCCAACGTATGAGAGCATATACGAGTCAACTGTATGCTTACTGGTAAAAGAAGTGAATTGCACAAAAGAAGAATGGGTGCAGGTTAGCATGAAAAAGCAATTTTATCCTGTGGTAACATCACCTGCACGTCAGGACTAAAATACGGGCTGGTGATATCCCAGCTGTGAGGTGGAGGTAACAGTACTTTGCAAATGCGTAAGTCTAGGAAGAAAGACAGCAAACTTTCAATGCATGCATTTTAGTGAGGTTAAAAATACAGTCACTCTTCTAGCTGTTCTGCAGTTATGTTGTAGCTTCATTTATTTTGTAAGATCCTCAGGGTGGAAACCACACTGAGGGAAAAAGAGCAAGGGAATAAAACACTGACCGTGGTTTTGGAATGATTAGTGAATGTTTTCTGCTAGGAAGTAGCTCATTAGCCAGTATGAATTTTAAAAATAAGTATTTGGACATTAAACAAATCTGGATCTCATGAAAGTGTATTCAGTGAAGAGCCCTAACAGTTAGAAAAGCAGAGTGGAATATTTGTATTCCGTAAACTACGTCCCATAAAACCAGACATAGATACCGTGTTTAGGAAATGGGAAATGCTGGGGCTGCAGTCTTTTCACAGGACCATTTTGGTTGGGAGGGACCTTTTGAGATCATTTAGTCCAACCTCACTGCCCAGGCAGGGTCAGCTAAAGTTGATTGTCCAGGACTGTGTCTAGTCAGGTTTTGAATATCTCTGTAGGTGGAGATTCTACAACCTCTCTGAGCAACCTGTGCTAGTGTTTGACCACCCTCAGTTTTTACAAAAAAAAAAAAAAGTGTTTTCTTGTGTTCAGATGGAATTCGCTGGTTTTCTTAATTCATGCCTGTTGCCTCTTATCCATTGTGTCAGTGGGCACTACTGAGAAGAGTCCAGCTCTTCCATCTTCATTCCCACCCATCATACTTCTGTACACATCGAGAAGATCCCCCCTGAGCCTTCTTTTCTCCAGGCTAAGCAGCTCTTTCAGCCTCCCCTTATATAACAGATGCTCCAGTCCCTTAGTCATCTTTGCAGCCCTGTGCTGGACTCGCTCTAGTATGTCCGTATCTTTCTCATACCAGGGAGCCCAGAATGGGACACAGCATTCCACATGCAGCCTCACCAGCACTTAGTAAAGGTGTGGGATCACTTGACCTGCTGGCAATGTTCTTCCTAGTGCAACGCAGGATACTGTTGGTCTTCTTGGCTGCAAGGGTGCATTGCTGGCTTGTGGTCAAGCTTGTCCATCAGGACCCCAAGGGCCTCCTTGACAAAGCTCTTTTCCAGCTGGTAGGCCCGTAGGATGTAATGGTGCCTGGGATTATTCCTCCCTAGATGCAGGACTTCGCATTTCCCCTTACGAACTTCACGAGATTACTCCCTGCCCAGTTTTCCGGCCTGTCAAGGTAGCTCTGAATGGCAACACAACCATCTGGTGTATCACCTGCTTCTCTTGCTTTTTTATCATCTCTGAACTTGCTGAGGGTGCACTCTGTCCCTTGTCCAGGTCATTAATGAAGGTGATAAACTGTATTGGAGCCAGTATTGACCCCAGAGGCACACTGCTAGTGACTTGCCTCCAATTAGCTTTTGTGCCATTGATTGCAGTTCACTGGACCCAGTCATTCAGCCAGTTTTAAATCCACATCGCTGCTACTCATCTAACCCCATACTTTGTCACCTAGTTTATGGTGATGTTATGGGAGACAGTGGCAAAGGCTTTACTAACGCTGAGGTAAGGAACATCCACTGCTCTCCCTTTGTCCACCAAGCCTGTCACCTCATTGTAGAAGGCTATCAGGTTGGTTAAAAATGATTTTCCCCTTCATAAATTCATGCTGACTACTCCCGATCACCTTCTTGATCTTCAGGTGTTTGGAAATGCTTTCCAGGAGGATTTTCTCCATCAGCTTCCCACAGACTAAGGTGACGCTGAGTGGCCTATATTTCCCTGGACTGTCTTTCCTGCTGTTGTTGAAGACAGGAATGACGATTGCTGTCTTCCAGTTTTCAGGAACCTCTCCCAGTCACCTTGATGTTTCTAGGATAATCAAGATGGACACTGCCGTGACATCAGCCAGCTCCCTCAGCACTTGTGGGTGAAGCCCATCAGGCCCCATGGACTTACATACGTCCAGCTTGTTTAAATGCTTCCTAACCTGGTACTCCTCCACTAAGAGCAAGTCTTCCTTTTTCCAGATTTTCCCTCTGGTTTCAGGGACCTGGGATTCCTGAAGGCCAGCTTTACTGGTCAAGGCAAGGAAAGCATTTCGGCTTTCCCTTTCACATTTCAAATGCTGTTTTACTCAGTATTGTGATTGCTGTGGTCTGTTAGTTAGTCTTGGCTTTAGTCTTGCAGTATTCTCTTCTAAAACTGCTTTCTTACCAGGCATTCAAACTTATCTTTTAGAGAGGTAATGGGCTTTTAGGCCTCTTCTAGGCTTAAAAATAACTTGAGAGATGGGATCTCCTTGCTGGACACCAGAGCTTTGTGCAACCAGTCCTTTTAAGAAAGCTCACAAAATCTCACCCACGGACAATGTTTTCACCAGCCTCTAAGAAAGATGCAATTCTGCAGAATACTTACATAACTACACTTATCCTTTGGAAGGAGAAATAATTGGTTGTAATATTTAGTAAATATTTAATTCTTCTCTGATCAAACAGTAAACAGATGGAGTGAATAGCTCCTCTTTTACAGGACAAGAGAGGAAATGCTTTAGTCACATTTCCTCAAATGTACCATCACAGGTGGAAATGACAATTTAGAGCTAACATTTCATAAATTATGATACAGGTATAAAAATAAGAGAAAATCAAATTTCAAATCAAGGAAAACTTTAGGTTTCTTGGACTTTCTGTTTGTTTCTGTCTTAAAAGGAAACCAGTAATTCCCAATGTGTATATGACCATTTTGAGTCAAGGAGTTGAACACACAGGTGTTTGCTTTTATCTAAGGTATATAAAGCTTTAATTTTCCCCAGCTAGTGAATACCAAATTGACATTTTTTCTCAAGGTTCTCCTGTGCAACCTTTCACTCCCCACCTGCTCTCTTGTGCTCCTTTCCCTTTCTTCAAAAGCCACACTTCAGTCCCTGTAGCACTCTGTTGCTGTCTCTTCTCTTGTTGCATAGCTGCATCCCTCAGCTTTCTTGTGTGGGAATGTAAGCTGTTTCCCTCCAGTCATCACTTCTTCCCCTTTCTTCCTACTCATGAAGTTTCGTGCTACTCCATGTGTGATTTTTTTCACTATTATTAGCCTGCTTCTTATGGACAAATAATTTGCATCTCACTGTAAACTACAAACTTGAAAACACTGGGTAGCCTTAGTGCTGCTGAAAAGCAGGGGCTAGAAACATTGCTTTCATCAAACTGCATGAGCAGGAGTTGAGGAGACCAGACTATTCCTAGTATCTCAAAAGACAAATAACCTTTTCCTCTGTGCTGTTTGGTATGATGGGGAAGTGCCAAAGCAAGAAGATACTCCTGACAGGAGGGGACTGGCCACATGACTTCGTGCTCAGCAGGCAGCGGTGACTCGCAACCCAAACCCTTCTGCCTGTTAGTGGGTGAGGGCTGATTACTGAGGACGTGCAGCATGGTGAAGCATAGCTGAATGCCATGTGAAATTCATCGCACCAGGCAGGTGAAGTCTGCTGGAAGCGTGATCTTCACATACTTCTCCTCTCTCTTACCTGAATGTGTTTGCTTTCCATGGGAACATAAGATCTCACCACCATGTTTTCTTGTCTCCCAATTGCCCTTCTGTTCTCTCTCACCATTCTTTAAGCTATTGAGGTATTGCAAAGAGGGCATAGTTTGCATTAGTACTGCTGAAGTCTACTTCTATGCCTTCCTTCCTCCTGCTGGTAAGGTGCTATCTCAGAGAGAGAGAGACAGATGAGTTTGGTAAATGCACAGTCCTAGATGGTAGATAAGCCCCTTGGGATCTTGCCAGTTCTCGATGTCCAGAGCAGTCTCAGTATTACTCTAGTGTTTTAACACAAAACTAGCTAGTGAATTGAGAAACCAGAACTGATTTCCCTGAGGAATTTGCCACCTTGCTGGTGCAGCAGAGACTCTGCCTCTCAAAGTATATGTAACAAGATGTTTAAGAACTTAGACACACTTTCATTTAGCAAACAGCTGTGGCTTAAAATGCTACTGCCTTTCTACTAAACCAAGCTGCAAGACTTCACACTGAAGCAGATGAGGAGGCCAAATGCATTCTGTTTTGCCAGTTTTGGGGGTGGAAGCAGTTGGCTTCTCCAGGAGGGTGGTAATGCCTTAAACCACGGCAGGTGTTTGCTAATGAGCATGTGCCTAAATCTTCAGTTAACCAGCGACTAACAAGATGTTAAGTGGAAACAAAATGATGGAGGGAGTGTTTTTGGTCTCACTCTGATTTAACTTAAACCACTCTTAGGATGGGATAAAGCTATTGATTTGAGTGGATTTAAATGGAGAATGGGAAATGGTGCAAAAAGATCAGGATTGGGGCAGATATATTTATACATTTTGTTCACGTTAGTAACTGCAATATCCCTGAGCTAAGTGCTCCAGTTCCCATTTGACTTAAATTCTCATCAGTTCAGAAGTTGCTTACTATTTTATGTTGCAAAATATGAATTTAATTTTTGTATATTTAGTTTGTAGTGTGTAAGATGTTGCTGGTTCAAATTCTGGGGAGAAATTCTGCATCTCAAGTATCTGTAGATTAAAGTCTGATAGTTACAGGCTCAAGTAAGTTTTTTTGCAAAATGTGCTTACAGAAAAGGGGCAGGAAGAGGTAGTGTAGTGAATTACGGAAATGAGAAGCCAACTGCACTTACAGTAAAATAAAAATCACAAGACCTTGGTAAATCTGAGGAAACATCACATAGTAGTTAAGTGGCAACTGTCTCTAGGCCTATACTCAATGTATTTCTGGCCTGCAAACTCTAGGATTATTTATCAGCGTGGGCTTAAGGCTAGCAGCCTTTAGTATTGGACTTTAGTATTTGCTGGGGTTTTGTTTTGTTTTAATTGAAATTAGGAGCTATATCACCTTTCCTAAGTAGCATCCTATACTAGCAGCTGGAGCATGTAAACACTGTAATTCTTCTGAAGGAATTAACATTCTGAACTTGCACTGCAACTAGAAGCAGCTTATTCTGAAATTATTATAAAATGATTATGGCTAGTTTGTTTACCAGGATCCAGACAATATTCTGACAAAGCCAGTTGTGGTTTAGCTAAGAGATGGAGAATATATTGCACTCCTCCTTCTTGATGCTTCCCCACTCTGAGGTTGTAAGACTGTAGTGGAATTCACGAGAATCTTCATCTTGAAGAGCGTTTCTGATGCAATGTGTTCTCTGTTCACGAACATGCTGTAAGCGACTGAAGAGGCAGAAGAGCACTGCCAGTGATTTCAATGGTTCCAAAAGGGTTTTTGTCCAGGTTGCTATTGTTGTGGCCCTGACATTATATTTTTCATTTAAAAGAGGAAAAGGTTAAAAACTTTGGGGAAGGAGAACGCAGTTGCCTTTTTCAAGAGCTAAAGCCTGTCTGTGGTTTAGGATCCAGTGGTTATGCAACTCTGCCTCCCACTTTGTAACTGTTTATTATCTGTCCCAAGGTGGTAATCATCAGATAGTAATGACTTCTGATCATTGTTTATTAGCCTTTGTGAAACCAGTTATTAACTTGTCATTATTTATTATTATTACAAAACCGGTACTTAATGTTATCAGTGTACAGAGCACTTGCAAACGTGGATGATAGTATCCATGAGCTGTTATCCTATGGATTTGTTCATCCCCTTGTGTTTGCCTCTTAAACACTTCAGAGCAAGGAGAAGTTCGTAATCAAATCTTGTTTGCAGGATTGATTCATAGTTACTGCTCAGTGTAGAAATACTGACGTCAATTAAAAGAAAAAAGAGGAGGAGTTTAGGCTATTGAGGGTATTCATCCAAGAGGTGTGGGAAGGAGTGTAACTGTGATGGAAAAATAGTGTGCCTGATGAGGTGCTGAAGATACAGAGGCTGTAGGCAAATATCTTCTCTGTTCAGTAGGAAATTAACCTAACGATAGGCGTAGCATTAAAGAGAGCCTGTATATCTCTCCTTTGCATACCTAGGGACATACAACTCACCTGACAATAATTCTGGTGGATTGTACTTTAAGCAAAGGTGGCCTAATACCACCTACAGTCTGGTTTGGGCCCAAGAACTAGTTATAATGGCCTAATGGCCTCCTTTTTTCCTTTTTTTTTTTTTTTTTTGATAACCCTGACAACAGAATTCTTAAAGTTTCAAAAATAAAGTGAGGATGCCAGTTTTTAGTTTCTGTTTAGCAACCATTTCAAGTGTGTGTTATGTTATATGAAGATGAAGATTATATTTGGATGCTAGATACCCTACAAAGATTTTAAGAACATTACATCATTTATTACTGTGTAAAAGCTTATTTACTCAATTTGTTTCATTTTTCTCTTGTGTAAGTGAAGAAAATGTTTGCTTTGTTCAAAAGTGGTTTCTGAGGCTGAACTTAATTCATATGTGTAACTAGGTTTAGTGTTTGGAAGGTGCCATACCATCATTACTTATTAATAGCAGGACCTGCAGAAGCAATGCATTATTTATATTATGTTATCTGTGGAAGACTCACAACTATTTTTTTGTATTTGGACTAGAAATGTTCAAAAGTATGGTCAGCCAACTTCTTTCTTTTTTCCCACTCTACCACCAAGCATATCATGGAAGATTATTTTAAAAATCGCATTATGCCCTTAGTCATCTTCCTTAAACCAGTGTATAAAAGCATGTAAAGTTAGAACTGATGTGTCTTTGATTTCAATGTGATGGCTGGATGCGATATTTAAAATAGGACAATACGCTGAGTAATGCAGTCAACCAGGAGAGGTACGAAGAACAAGGTTGTTCCCATTTAGACTGTTTCCAGGCATGGGATTAGAAACTCTTTAAAGCTAGAGTATAAAGTTTCTCCCTGATAGTTCATTCAACCATTGGGATTTCTTTCACTGCAGAACAGACTTAAGGCTTGGCCCTCTTTGTCAAACTGCTGGGAGGTCTGTTGAAGCCAAGGTCATCTTCGGAGATTTGCTGCTGCTCTGTCACTTGCCAGTTCCTGTGGCACTTCGAAAGAGCTGGGTTCCCATAGTGTGTTGCTGCAGCCACCTTAACTCCCCTGAAGGGGGTTTCAAATGATGGAGGAAAAAAATTAGCTGACATTGTCAGCATTAATTTATGCCAGAAACGCATGAGCAATAGAGGGTGGAAAGAGTGATGATGCAGAAAGCAGTATTTTCCGACATCCCATTCTCCATAGAGCACCTGAAGAAGGGCTGCCACAGCAGTGGTGGATAATAGCACAAGGCAGCACTCCTTCCTTTTCTGAAACGGCTGCTGTGCGGCCTCCTGCACGGATAGGAGTATTCAGACAGACAGAAAGCCGTTGCGTGCAAAGCTGGCTTAGTTCAACACAATTGCCATTAGAGTGTATTTAAAAGATAATAAGGGTTTAGCGCTGCAACTCGTACTAAGTTAACAAAGTTACATGCTTAAGTCCCAGGCATGTCAAAATTGAGGTTTGTGAGCAATAGTAAAAATTGCCCGTGATATTTTTGGTTAATATTACTAATGCTATACAAATCTCCAAAAACAGCATAATCTGGAGACCTGAAGGCAAAGACAGGACTTAAATACTCTGAGGGAATTCTTACTCTGGTATACTTGATCATGAGCGGGAATAAGGTATGTTTGGATTCATCTCCACCCCCAAAATTCCCAGCCCTGTATTGGTCAGCTATATACATTTTGTTGTTGTTGTTGTTGTTTCTGGATTAAAAGTAAATAAATCTCTCCGTGAAAATGAAGTATTTTAGCTATATTGTCAAATGATAAACCAACTGTAGTCAGAAGGTGTGTGTTTTGTCTCAGAAGTCTCACTTCCTCTGTACGTGTGGTCTTTAATCTCAGAATTGTACAGGCATGTTAGTGAACCTGAGATTCCCTCCTATACGTATTATCTTTTAAATCTTATTTATTTATTTTTACCATTTGGAAGAGGGTATAATATTATTTGAAACCTTTCTGACATGAGTGCTGAGATGACTGCTTAAAAGACATAGGCTGCAAATCTACTGTTTTGTGGTTTCCTAGACGGTTGTTTATTAAAAAAAAAAAAAAAAGTATTTTGAAGTTAGGATAAAATACGATGTGATAAAATGAGTCAAATTGTCAAAAGCAAAAAATCTAATAGGTATACATGCTAGAATAATGCGTTTTTAAATTATTTTTGCAACATCTGACTCATGATTTTGATTATGTATTCTGCTAAGTTCAAAGTTTCCTTACACAAAGAGAGCTATATGAAACAACCGTTCTTCAAACCATTTTACTTCAATTGTAGTAACAGGTTTTGGAGTTTAAATCATTAACAACCTGTGTGTGAACTTTTATCCAAATGACTGCAAGTCACAAAGAGAACACTTCTCTTTCACGAAGTACCTTTTGTGCTTCAGTAAGATCCAATCCCTCTTCTATTTTTTCCCCACCTTCATGTCTATCTTTGAAGAAAGATGTGTGATTTGTGAAGTAATGAAAGTATGTATCAGTTAATGAAAACTGCTATACTGAGTTCATAACGCACACTGAAATTGCTTCAGCATAAAGCTTCGTCTACCTGCATTACAGCAGGAAAAAGTAAATTTCAGAAGTCCAGATTGCTGTGTGTGCTGTAGGAGTATCATGCAGCAGTTAAATCAACTATTAGGGGTGACCTAATCTTGGTTTCCTCCCCCCACACATGCACTTCTCAAGGAGTCGTGATGTTCATGGTGCTTGTATTTTTTCCAGTTCTTAAAAACCGCACTGAAAGCAGTGCATCCAGATACTAACTTCGCCACCTTCTCTTCTTGCTTACTTTGTGCACTTCATTAGGCACGGAGGGAGTTGTAGACGACCACCCTCCCCCCGATACTGAAGTTCAGTTAAGCCTCTTCATCCCCCGTGCTTTGTGAAATCCCAGGAATTCCAGGGGGTTATCCTTGCAGTGTTACCATTTTTCTTTTATATCGCAGGAAGACAAAACGCCTTGCTTTTTTAAAAAACGGTTGTTGTTATTATTTTCTTTCCCACCAGAAGTGCGAGGGAATGACGGTGTGAACGGCCGAGACACACAAACCCTTTCCTGCCCCCTCCCTCTCGTTTTCTGAGGAGCGAATTAGGAGCGGGTGCGGGACTGGGGCAGCGCATCCTCCGCGGGCGCCCCGCCGGAGCGCAGCGCCGCGCCGCGAGCGCAGCCGGGGAGTGGGGGCACCTTCCCCTTTGCTCTGCCCGGCCGCGCGTGTGTGCGTGTCTGCGCGCGTGTGCCCGCCCGCCGGGCTGTGTGCGCGCGTGTGTGTGTGTGTGT
>VXAL01000595.1:244949-292928 GCA_013399475.1 Chauna torquata | reverse complement strand
GGCGGCTGACCTTGCCCTCGCCCCCGCCCCTGCCCCGGTGCGGCTGCCCTCTGCCTGCCTCTCGGGCTGACACGAAGCCTGGGCTCCATCTTAGCTCGCTCGGGTGTGCCGCTCCCGTGCGCTGGCTGCCGGGGGCTCGGCTCCGGCGCTGGGTTTTGTCTGCCCCCGCCTCCGGGTTGCGCCTGAGGCTCGCCTCGGCCCCGACCTCCTGACCGCCTGCGCCAGGAGGAGTCTCGGCCTTTTCCGCGCTACGGAACAATTGCCTGCATTGTGCAAATCGAGTCGCGGGGTAGTTTTTATTTTTATTTTTATTTTTTTTAAATGCACGGCCTGATTTGCAGTTCTGTGGGATTAATTTTTTAGTTGAATTAATGGGAGGGGTTTTTTTCCTGATGTGTGAAGCACGCACACTGTATGTCCCACACTAATGCTACTTTTAAAATGGATTTTATTTATTTTAATTTCTTCTACAACTAGATTGCATTGGATTAAAAGCTATCCTTTGACCAAAAAAAAAAAAAAATCAGGAAGAATTGTAGGAATACTGTTATAATCTGCAGTCATGCAGATTCAGAAAATGCCTTGGAATCCATTGCATTCAGTTCAGGGTGCAAATGCTATAAATAGTGATTTTATTTTCTTTAACAACATGTTTTACTCAGGGTAAAATACATTTTTATTTTACAATTCCTGCTGGTTTTAGCAATGCATATCTTAGAGTGTGTATATTTTTCATTTTTAAGTGTTAACAATAGCAAAAGAATGTGAAGCATGCCATGCGCATTTAGAAGGGAGATGGCTAATACTGTATTCAACCTTAACTCTTCCCCAGTGTCGATTTTACGCTGTGATTCAGTGCTAAGTTGTGTTACAGGTTGTTGCTCACGCATGAATGTTCCCCAGTGCACCTAGATGACCGTGTGGCAAGTTTTGTCACGTGGCATCTTACTGAACCACTCTGTGATAATTTGGATCCTATCGCAGTTGTTGGGGAAATAAATAGTAAGACATTGTTACACTGAATGACTTAGCAACGTTAGAATGTAAATGAGCAAATGTAGCTTAGTATGGTAAGTCCCATGGGCTCTACTACAGCTGAAGTAGGAAGCTGTGTTTTCAGGATCTCTAGGCCTTATTTAGTTTCCTATAAATTATGTACCCTGAAGTGCACCTGAAGAACACAGTCATGCTGCTTGAAGTGGCGGTATACAGCTGCTGCTGACTGGGATGCTGATTTTATACTTCTGTATGTTGCCTTCATTGACACCTGTTTTGTAAATTTAGAGGGAATTTCACAAAAGAAGATGGCACTACCGAAACGCATGCTCTGGAGGAGAAATTTGCTGTAGAAGAGTTTGCTGGAGAGCTATTAGTCTGTTGCAACAATTTAACTTAGTTTCAAGCGAGTTGCAAGATACTGACACTTAAGTGGTTGAAGAAAAAAAAGGATCGATTTTATTAGATGCAATAATACTGTGTTTTGGTGGGGTTTGCTTAAAAGGGCAGAGTTAAGGTTGATCCCTCAGTCATTGGAGTTGTTTACAGCATGATTTAGTTTGGAAGGGTCCTTTGGAGGTCATCTGGTCTAGCCCCTTGCCCAAAGCAGGGTGAACCTCAGTTGGATGGGTGGGCCATATGAAACTCCAGTGTTAACAGGTATTGTAACTGGAGTTTCCACCTGTAAAGAAGTGCAGTTTTTGGAAACTGTTTCATCACAGATGCCAGTGGAGCGTCTTCACTCACACTCTGTAAAATCCAAGAGAAAGCGAATCCTTTTTAAGACACAAGTGGATGAGGACAGGACTTCAGGATAGGCAATAGCTCATTCATACCCAAACTAAATACTAACGCAGCTAGCCTCAGTTTACAATGAAGGAGTTAGGTTCATAAGTTAAAAATTTACGCAGTGCACATGTGTCTTATGATTACTTTTGGATGCAACTAACTCAGACAAGTCAGTTCATTTTCACTGGAATGTTTAAAGGAAGTTTACTTATTCCTTAGTGTGTCATAGGTTTGTTTCTTTGTTTTTGTTTTGTTTTGTTTTTTTCCCTTCAACTACTTCAGTGCTTAGATCTAAATAAAGATTATTTTTCTCCTCTATTCAGTTAGCATCAGAGTCTTTAAAAATGCGTGCACAAATACAACTTTGCTTTGTTCTTGTTCTCCTGATTGTCTTACTTTCTATCCTACATCACACCATTGTTTTCTTTTCTGAGAGTTCCTGAAAGTGTATTTCTTCTGAACTTCACAAATGTGACTTGGAAGAGATCAGCCTGAAAAGTAAAAGTTTTGGGAAGTTTTGAGACTTAGGGGTCTCAAAAGTTAGGAGCTAGACCACTACATTGCCTCAAGTGTAGCAATCAAGACTCTGGGGTTTGATTCAGTCTCGAAGGCTTGTATGCAGTGTACTTTGTGAACAAATGCCACAATACTATTTATACAAAGGTTGCATTTGTTGTATCAGAATTAGAAGCTGCATTCAAAACTTTGTCCTACTACTACTTTCTGAAGAACATGTTTCATTTAGGACAAACTATTACTTCTGTTGGCTCTCTTTTGTTGAAGATGGAGATACTGCATTGATACATGTTAGTTTCAATATCAAAAGCTAGATTCATGATAATGAGGGGGCATAACTCTTCTTGCTTTCATGGTCAGGTATAGTATCAAATATTCCAGATACTGTGTTGAAGTTTTCAGCTGTTTCTATACAGTAAAAAAAAAAAAAGGCAACAAACTCTATGAAGCTTTTTATTACATTGTTTTTTTTTTTATTGCTGGATTATATCATCAGAGTGTAAAGAAAATACTGATAGTGAAATAAATTGAGTGATTTAAAGTTTTCTTCTGCTTTATTTCTGCAGCTTGCTTTATTTGATACTGATAGCAAGAGAGGGTATTTTGGATGGGTTTTTCAAAAGACTTCTCAATGTCAGAAGAGTCTTCGCCGGCATTTGAGAGTTTCCTCTGAGACAAAAGGCTTTTACCAGGAACAGGAATCTCTTTTTTAATAGTGTTTATTACCTTACTATCAGGCATTGCATGTACAAGGGGAAGCTTTTAACATATTTTCTATTTACTATTTTTAACCTCTCGCCACTGCAGGGGTCATGATATAGCTCATTGTCGACAAGAGGATCCATGTAGGGAAAATTATTATTCTTAGTATGATTAGGTTAATAATTTCATTGCTATCATGGTAGTTGTCCTGGTGGTACTGTAATGTACCTCTCAAATGAACAGCAGCGTCTTGGTGGGTGGAGTAGCATCCATATTACTCCGTCTGAAAACACTGTTCTTATTTTGTCCCACTTGTTACGGCAAAGTCATCACAGGCTTTTCAGAAATACCTTCTCCCTTTATGGGGATTGTTTCTGACGTCTGAAGTCCCTTTCTCTTTAGGTTTGCATGTTGTTGTTTGTTTGTTTGTTTGTTTTTGCGTTATACCAACTACATCACTTATATAAAGTCATTCAGTGGTCAGTGTCTAAAGTCATTCAGTGGTAGACTATGTCTTCGTGTTGTCTGATAGTACAAAATATTAATAAATCACACTGGAGTGTAAATTGGACTACCAAAGAGCCAATGTGGTGCTCATTAAGTTACTTATGCTTTTTAAGATCTTATGAATTAGATTTCAGAGAGGGCAGGGGTACAAAAGATTATAAAACAAACAGTAAAACCTGTAGGTAGAGCAGTAGAATGGGAAACGTAAGAACATACGGACATTTTTATTTTTAAATCTTAAAATGGATGAAGAAAGAGTATGACTTCATCTTTGTAACAGAGTGATTGTTGTCTTTTTCATATGTAAGAAGGCAGGAGTAGGAAGAATTTAGTTTAAAAAAAAAAAAAGAGAGAGAAAAAGAAGAACAGCCAGGAGGAGCTGGCTGTTCAAAGTGAAGTATTAGTAATTTCCTATAATTTAATCAGACCAGATCCCAGAGCAAGATAATGAGAGCATGACCTACAAAAGAGGACTTTTTGGAAGTTAAAAGGGTTTCTAACATGAAGCTTCACTAGGCATGTGATTTGTCATGAAGCACCATATAGAGGACTTTTTTTTCTTTCACATTGCAAAGAAATCATAAAATAGATATTAGTTCAGATGGTTAGGGAAAGCTAATTCGGCTTATGCCTGGAATCCTTGTGCTGTTACAGCTGCTAAACTACTCCAGAGTCATACCTGAAGAATATATCTTTTAAGTAATGTTTTGTTCTGGTTTCTGGTATACCATTTTTTTGTTGCCTAATTTGCCATTCATGGTACCATGATTTGTATCATTTAGGTTTACATATACAAAACCCACCATGGTGTATGGAGGCTGAAGTGTTGTGTGTTTTATGAAAATACTATGCAGAAATCCTGGAGTTCAGACTAGCTAGCAGTATGTAATAGACATCAGTTTTCAAGGGGGAGGGGGAATTCTATGCTTCACTTTTTTGCCCCCCAAACTGAGACTTTTTATTTCACTTTTTAAAATTGTTTTTATGAAGAACAATAAATGATATGGGTATGAAGAATAATTGATACTAGACTGAAGGCAAAAAAACCTCAAAGAGGTAGATATTATCTCTTTCCCCAAAGGATTTATTTTTTTGATTTAAATAATAAAACTCACGCTTGACTTCTTTCAAAGGAAGCATGCTGCAGGATATAGTCTGCGTGGCTCTGCACATATATACTGCATTGTGGCTAATTTAATGATTCAGCAGCATGTACCCATAAGTTCACATAAGAGCTTGTATTTCAGTTTTTCTTTTTTACAGACTAACTCAGGGTCATAGTTGCAGAACTGTTACGCTCCCAAAGACAATTCCTCTTTTCCTCACATACCTTCAGTAGCATTTACAAGGTGGTATTCTATTTGGCGTGGACACCAAACATGCTCAGTCTGAATCTGTCAGCTTAGTAGTTAGCTCTATTGCTTAAAGTTTTTCCTGCCTTTCAGGGGATTTCACGTTTCTGGTGTAATTACACTGAACAGTAGAAGCTCAGGTTAAGCCTAATGCTCAGGCTAACCTGATCTGTTTCACAGGTTAAATGAAATGTGAAGAATTCACATACAGAGACTAAGTTCAATTAATTTGGAATCATGGAAGAGTTATGATTTTTTTGAGAAGCATGCAGTAAGGAGAGAAAAACTGGACTGCGTAAACAGTCCTTCCCCTTGTTCTTTTCAGTACTTAGGTGGTAGGGATGGAAGTTGGGGGGAAAGAATGACTAATGGTGATAGTACAGTAGACCAAGAAAGAAAAGTTGTTATGCAAGACTGCTGATTTAGCTGCTGCTTAGAATAAGTTGCATTAAAAATGAAAGGGTTACCAAGTGGTAGAGGTCTTGTAATGCATGGCTTAATCAACCGTTTCAGAAAGTGAGATTAGGTTCCGAACATCTGCCCTGTTTCGTTTCTTTTGTTTGGGATGCTCTCTCACTAGGATAGAAATAAAATTTTTGAAACAACTCAAAGCAAGCTCCTATCATCATCCCTTTGGATTCTGCAGGGTCCTACCTCCAGGGATTCTCTTCCTCAAGAAGGTTTATAACTCTGCTGGCCCTCATCTGAGGTTTGCTGCTTGAATGTCTTTTTCCTCTATCACAGGGCTTTCTAAGCAGGTACAAAGAATTTTTCCCTGCATGGTCTTAAACTAGGAGGACAGAAGTTTTACCTGAAAGTTTCTGTAAGGGAGAAGATTTGGTAAAGACTTACTTTAAAATTAGAGCTTCCTGTTTTAAGTGGCTCTTTTGGATGTGTCCTGCATCTTGGTGCCTGTTAGAGTTTGTAAGGTGCTGCATCAAGGCAAAAGTGGGAATTCGGTGAATTCTTAAAAATAGATGGCAAGTCACTCTTAGAAAAATGCATTTAAAAAAGCAATGGTTTTAACAAGTGTGAATTTAGCTTAATGAGTGATCCTCATGTGTGATTTTATTAATGAATGAGAATGCTTTGCAAGCTACTTCTAGACTTTATTTTGACTTGTGTAGTAGTACAAATAAGCAATGGTAATTAATTTCAAATAATTTATTTTCTCAAAAATTAAAATGGTATCAGATCTTCCACAGCTAGGTGATCATGGAGTCAAAAGTAGGTGAGGACAGAGAGGGTGATGGGCAACTGGATTTAGGTAGCAGCAGGTGTTGTGGCTGTTGGCATTTGCTTGCTTTCCTGAAGGACAGGCAGAATCGCTCCCCTTATAGGCCACTGTGTCAAATATGGACCTCGCTACTAGTGACTGAGAACTCATTTCATCTGTTTGGAGCAGAATTTCCCCTTGTCTACCTTTGTATTTCTAGCACTTTGAGGCCATGAAGAGCCCTTCTCAGGCACCAGTGTAGGCATAGCAGCCTGGAGCTGCTCTAATTTCTGCTGCCTACAGGCTCTCCTCCTGCTCCTTGTTCTGGAGAGGAAGGGCTGACATAATCCTTTTGTCAATTCTGTGTGGCAAAAGGGAGTTGTATGCACAGAGAATAACTCCGAAGGGGGCTCTTCTGCCCACCTTGAGGTGCTTTTACATTGCCCATAAGGTCTAAATGGACTTCACCGTAATTGCTTATATGTCTTCCTGCACAGTGCTATGCCACATTGAGATAACAAAGCAAGCTGTAAATAAGCTACCTTGTGTATGGGAGGCAGTTATCACAGCGGTCTACCCAGGTTAATTCAGCTATAATACTTCTGGGTATACTCAGGCTGGCTCAGATATCACTGCATAGCACTGCGTTACTTAGTGTAGACATACTCTCCTGAGAATCGGAGTTGTTGTCTTTGAAGGCATTTACTGGTCTGCATAAAAAGTGTTGGTAAAGCCCACAGAGTTTTTAGCCAAGAAGTGCATTTTTAAAAAATCAAATCAAATCCCATTGCCATTGGCACACTTGTTTGTTAGTTCAGCAGAAAGGCCAGTGGTGGAATGGAAGTAGACATGAAATTTCCCCTTCCCTTCCAGCATTCCTCTGAATCTGAATTTTAGGTGGATTTTTAGGCAGAGTATAGAAACGGGCTGTGCCCTAAGTAGCCATAGCTAGTTTCTTGTAGCACGAGCTTGGCACAGAATCCTGAATCTCTTTAAATAAGATTTGAGGAATGTCCACTTTTTATTCAGTGCTTGTACATTAATTATGTGACCTCTGACTTTTCTTAAGGTTAAAAGCTGAGGCGATGCCTTAGTGTGTCCAGGAGTGAGGAGTGCCTGTTCTGCATGGGAAGAACTGCTTCTGTGTGTTAGCCTACCCCTACGAGTAGCTTCCTAATCCTCTCTTATTTGGCTTTGCTTGTTAACCCCAAGCAATCCTCTCAGGGTCAAAGAAGGCAGCTGTCTTTGGTAGCAAACAGCACGACAAAACAAACACTTCTTGAAGCTTCCCTTAGATACGTTACCATAATATCATCCTTGTGGGAGGAATGAGAGAAACAGAGAATATAATTTGCCATGTTTTAATCTGACTTTGGGAGAAAGGAAAAAAATAAATTATAGGGAACTAGATTCCTGTGACATTTGTTTGAAGGAATAATTTCAGTATCTAAAACCTAAACCTTTTGTTTCTGAACCAGTCAGAAAGCTAATGTGCATAAGGGACTCAGGTGAGTAATGGGGCAGAGTAAAATGGTAAATCAGGAGCACGTTATTTACCAAAAATAGATCTGGAGAAGCTGCATATAGCAAAAATAAACAGAAAGTAGTTAAAAACAAAGGAGATCTTTGTTAGATCAGGTATGCTGCCTGATCTCACCTGCTATGCTTGAACATTGACATACACGCAGTTTGTGAGCTCCCCCTTTCCCTTTGTGACCCCGTGACAGAGGTTGTAAACACAATAGGGATAGTTAAAGATACTGCAGCAGCTTGATCTGAGGCTTCTCTCGTTTTCCTTATTGCAGCTTACGTATTATAGTAATGTAGGAATTTCTAATTGATTTTGTTGTTTCTTTTATTTTACTGATCTCTTGAACAACCTTCATAAATGTGTTCTAAAGCAACAATTCTGTGTATTTTAACAGTATTTTTCTAAGAGTCAATGTTTTGAGTGGTTGCTGTGGGGTTTTTTCTTTCTGTATTTTAATAAAAGGGAAAGAAAGTTCACAGTATTTGTTGTCACTACCTTCCCAACTTCAGTATTTAGAATAATCTAAGATGACTTCACTGAGTTCCATTTAACTTTATTTTAAAACCAGAACTTAGTGTTTACAGCAATGGGCCAGCTTTGCAGTCTTCCTCTGATCACTCTTGCGCTGCTAGGGTGATGCAAATGTTGTGGAACTTGCCTGGGCCTCCCCAGACAGGACTCTCATTGCATGGGGATGTTCCTAGCGGGGAAATAATACTGTTATTTCTTACATGTCAGTGGCACCGAAACTTAGAATAGACTGTGAATCAGAGATGGAAAGGGACAGAGATGGAGCTATGGCTGGATCTAGTTATTGCTGGTTAACAACCATTTCCAACTGCCATTGATGAGCCAGACTCCGGCTTTTATGTTAGAAAACACAAGGGAGAATCGGAGAGCTGTAAAGGCTCATGCTGCATTCCTCCTTTGCCAATACTCACGTGCATCACAGGAGAGAACCTGGCCCTATACGTAGACTGAACAGAAGTGTCTGGATTATTGAATATGTAGAGGTAGTGATTCTTCCGAGCTGCGTGGAAGGAATTGCATTTGTCAGAGTGCCACTGGGGCTGTTGGGAAGTTAAGATGTCTTGTTTGTACTCAGAGAAGGAAATAACTGAGCTGACCAAAAAGTCAAAGCAAGCGCAAATCAGAATGTGCAACAGTACATCATATCATCAAGGCAGGCAAATGCAAACACTTTTTTGACACGTTTTTGAACTCCAGTACGTTCTTTGTGTGAAGAGCAGCCAGCAGCCAGCCAGCCAGCCTCCTGCAGCAGCAAAGAAATAGAGAGAGAGGCTATGTTCTTCTTCCTTCCTTAGAAGCTGTCAGAGTTAACTTTGTGCTCAGCACATGAAAACCTGCCTTTAGCAAGCAAGAATTTTTCTCTTGCTGTTTTTCTAGCATGTAAGTTATAACTGTGTTGCTTGGAATGGTTTTTGTGTCCAAGAGATCTAGACTCCAATGGCAGAGCTTTCTGGGTTATCTGGGTTTGTGAGGATGTTTGGAGGCTTAGCAGAACAGTTTACAGACAAGAAGTGTCCAGCTTTTTGGAGTTCTTGTTTCTTCTTTTTTTCCTGTAGTTCAACAAGAAGTTCTCTTCAGAGCTTCTTCACGTCTGTTGGGAGAGAGCTTCACAGACATCTCTTTTTTTCCAGCTTTAATCCTTGTGTAGCACTACTACAGTGATGAGGAATAGTTTTCCTCCTTTTTCTCCAAAACTAGTTGTGATTTAGTCATTGCTTTTATCACTGATAATTCTTCCTTTTTTTTCATCCTTTGCCAGTCAGTATTTATGGTAAGTTTTCTAGACCAGCTGGAGAAGATTGGTCAGCCTTTTTCTATATGTAGGAAAATAGAGAAATACCTATTTTTCATTTTGGTAACGCCACTACTTTATCAGTGTCACTGCCTGAAGACTATTGGCAGTTGCAGAAGTTAATAGAATGAAAAGTTACCTGGGACTGGTTCAAGAGAAGACACAACATGCCTTTAACCCCTTGGAGAGAAGAGGAAAAGTTAATGCTTCCATTTGCATTATTCCGGACATTGTTGGCCTTGCTTTGAGATACTAGAGCCAGTAGTCATGAAGAAAACAGACCAGAAGTAGCATGTTTTTCTGTAGGACTCTGATTTCTCTTTCACCTGTGTGTCTCCTAGACTTCTGTTTTCTACAGTAATGATTAGACATCCAAAAGGGCTCTCAGGAACTACTTTGTGTGTGAGAGGGAAGGAAATACTGTTTCCTTCTCTTTTCTTGTGTTTGTATAGTGCATAGGAGTACAAGTCAGGGAGCCGGCCTGTTGTCCTCAGCATGTATGGCCTGACAAAAAAATAGGTTCAGCCTGAAAGAGAGCTTTTATTCCAATTAAATGTACTGTATGAAAGATGCGTTTAGCAGTTTCTCAGGGAAACCAAGGCAACAGTGGTTGAAGTCGTGCATGTGGATAGCAGTTGTCCATCTGAGGAACAGAGGTAAGCAGAAAAAAAAATGGAAATCATGCTCTTTGAAATGACTGGATATGTTTTGGATGTTGCTGTATGTTTTTTCCAATGATTTTGAAACCTTGTAAAGAGCTTTCCTCAAGTATTGAAACTATGCTGGACTTACATTATTCTGTCCCTATACAAACCCGGGTGGGAGTTCTCCCCTTCTCAATTCCAAAACTTGGCTATGTCTTTGAAAAGATACAGGAAACCAGTTGCATATATGGTCTTCTGTACTTAGTGACTTCTGTGTGTACAGGCAGAGGATGATACTTCATTTTCAACTTGTTTTTGGCTTCTGTGTCATTAGTCATATATATATATATTTTTTTTTTTCTTCTGGAAATCTCTTGCTATTACCAGTGAGAGAGGAGGTACGGAAAGGGCAATTTTACCTGAAATCAAGTGCATCTGCCTTGCTGTAGATTTGATATTCCCTTTTGAGCCTAAACCAGCTCAGTGCTTCTAGGCAAGGACAGTGGCCTTCAGCGGTTTTCCCATGCTCTCCTTGCACCTTTGGGGTTTGGCTTGTTCTTTAGATTCCCACCAGGGCACTAAAGCACGCGTGCCCTGGCGACGAAGTCAGTAACTGCAGTGCCTCAGCAGTATTTCCGCCAGATTACCTCTGTCTGAACATTAATGACTTCTTCCTGTTTTATGGGAGGTGGTTTGGGCTTGATATGAGCAGGTGAGAGGAGACTGGGAACTTCATGCCCCGTGTGTATATACACACATATATATATGTGTGTGTATATACACATATATACCCACCCATGCGGGAGGGTATGGATAGAGAGACAGCAGGCGCTCTTGCTGGGGTGCTCAGTTGTGCTGAGGGATCGCTGAGGGTTGCACGCTGAGCAAAAGTAAGTGTGGAGACACTGGCCTCAAATAATGATAGCTGGGGAGCTTTATTTTCTGGAGCTATGGCTTTGCTGTTTTAGAACCCTTTTTTAAAAATAAGCCGGTTGTAATCTTGTTTATAGTAATTAAAGATTTCCTAGTAATTTAAACAGTTGATTTTGGCAATGTACAGATCATCCCCATAGGTACTGGTACTAGTAATGTAAGGTTGAAAAATTTACGCAAGAATAAGAGTCAAGGAAGCAGATAATTGACTGATTTATCAACCTTAGCAGACCATTTTTTTTCTGATAACATTGTGGTAGCTATGGTAAATTTACTCTGGATTGCTTAAGGGTACAGATCCTACATGGTTTGTGCAACACATGAGGGCACCTCCTTGAAATAAATGGGTGAAGGAGCAGGTAATCAGCCAGTGTGGCTTTGGTGCCTCGATTAGCCTTTTGGTCAATGGCTTGTTCCCTAGCAGAGTTTGGAATCGCCCTGCACAGCACAGCTGATAGCATAGGTGCTTTATGGCTTTTTCCTGGTGCTTCTAGATCAATTTCAGTCTTTCAGGTAATCTGAGAACTTTTTGTAACCTTATCACCATGTGTAAACCAGAATACTAAATTGCTGTTGTGATCAGGGAGTTATTTATTTTCATTGCAAATTGTTTGTGTGCAGCAAAGCTGCATGTTTGAACACTTTTCTCACTTTGGTCACTCCCTTTTGCCAGATGAATTGACACTTCCAACTTCTCATGCATTTCCTTCCCAACTGTAAGGGTGACTAAAATCTTGTTGCTGTGGTGACCCTGCCTGTTTTAAATGACTAGCCACACTAAAATGAGCTTCACATATTGAGGGTAAACCAGAGTTGTTATAATCTGCACTGTAAACCAATCACTTTATTCTTGGCTGCTATAAATTGTAAGGAACATGTAAGGATTTTTGTGCCTGCTTTCTGCTGTTGGGGTTGTGACAATGCTGAGGCTTGCAGTACATTTCAGGCAATGAAGATGCACTTTGTCACAGTAAAGAGTTGAGACAGATACCACTGCAGCCAGTTCTGGGAGGTGGCAGGTCAGGTGCAGGCCTTAATGAACATAAGTTGTTAGCTGATGAAGGCACTGAGTGAATAAGAGCAGGCAGTTTATAGATGTATTTCAAAAAACAGAGAACATAGATATGCAAAATAAAGTGAACTACTGGTTTTATCTGTTACCAAGTTAAATGAAGATTAGAAAGCAAAGCTTTCCAGCCCTTTTTGGCACCTAGATCATACATAATATAATAAGAGAAACTGTGCTATTGATGCTTAATGTCCTACTTCAATTTTGCTATGGGTACTTCTTTTTCTTGTGAAGTGCTTGCTGCATGAAAGTGACACCTGTAAGGATGCTTCTCTCAATTTTCTTCTGGTGTTTGCCAAAGCCTCATGGATACCACTGACAGCAAAGAAGCGTATAATCACTTTAAGATGCCCTGAGTCATACAGTCAGCAGATAGATACTCTAAACCCTCTGTTACGTGTAGTCTTTTTCTTGGAGATTGATCACCACAGCACCAAAAAAGCATAGCGGGGCATGCAGAAAGAAAATCTGATGGTCTTATTTCAGCTATTCAAGGCAGAGGCTTACCTCTCTGAAAATGTATAAAACTCCTGTGATTCTGAGCTTTTCATTCTGGGTCATAGGTCAAGTTTTTTGCTAGTTCCGTGGTTACTCCTGTGTGCCAACCCACTTTCTTGAAAACCATTGCTTTTAAGGGACAAAAGTTATAAAGAACTGAGATTGTTATTCTTTCTTTTTTTTTTTCTTTTAGATATCTTAATAACTTAGTATGATTCTTCCATTTTTCTCAAGCAGAAATGTCCAAGTGAACGGATCTTGTCTTCCATAACACGTAAACAAAATGGTGTGCTGATAGATTGAGAATGCTGAGGTACTTCACTGCTTGAGCTCATGGTGATTGTTTAGTCTGACCATAGTTTTCCCTCCTTCTTTCTCTTTCTCTTTTGCAAGTCAGGGATAACTGCAGCCTAAGATCTTGTCAGAAAAAAAAACTTGATTTTGGTGTCTTCTACCTCAAAAATGCAATAAAAGACTATGCCCTAGAATCAAGCTACTGCAAAACATGTAGCTGCTTGGAAATGAGTAACTAAGCCTCTCGTAGGTTCTAGTTTTGTGTGCAAGAAACAGTTTTTCAAAGAAAACTTCATTAATGACCTGCCAAAGCAATAAAATATCTTCTCACTCATGGAGTTAATTTTCACTCAAGGATGGCTTTAAAATATTATGGATTCCTATAGTGACCATTTGGCATTCATGTGATTATCCCCTGCAATAATTTGGTCTAGAGTGGAAATTAAATTCCTGCATTTAGAGATCTTAAAGCTATAGACAGCTTTCCCAAATTGTTTGCTAGAGTTGTTTGGGGTTTCATTTCTAATGAAGGCCTCTGTTGGGAAATCTTAAAATATTTCTGCTCCTTTCTGAGGTAGGCTGATGTGGTAGGCCTTGACTCTATATGCTAAGGATAATAGAAGTGTTGAGAATAATGTTTAATTCTTATTTTGGAGTTGCAAGCATCCCTATTACCTTTTGGTATTCGATACTTTCTCACTGCAGCAGCCTCTTGCCATAGACATCTAACCGAGAGCAAAAGAAATGAACAAGCAAAGTGACTTTTGGCTAACGGCTAACTGGGAATAATTGCAAGGAATTTTTGAACTTCCTTATAACTAAGGAAAAGTAGAATTTGTAATCACTGTGCTGAACTTACCATGTAAGTGAGCCCACTGTGGTAAATGTGTGTAGATGTAAATGATATACTACCACTCCAGACGCAGGGAATGTCTCTGGGTAGACGTGCGCATGGACCACTTGAACCATCAAAAATCATTAATGCTGATTCCCATTTCAAATACAGCTGTGGGAATAACAGTTGATCTCCTGCATATTTAGTTTGTACTCACATTTATAATACTCTGTCAGAGTCTTAATCAGATATCATAGCTGGTTTTAAAAGACCCAGGAAAGCCTGAAATTCTGATAAGGGGCTTTTGAATCTGGCTCAGAAGCTGGTGCCTGAAGGATTGTTTAGTTTTATAGCAAATAGTTCATCATATTCTCTTTTTTCATTAGAAAAAAAAAACTCCAGGTTTTGAGCTGGCCATATTCCTTTAGTGTACAAATCAGCGTGATCACAATCTCACGCTCTATGAAAGGTGTGCTCACACTCAGCTATAGGTTATTACAGGATGTTGATGAGGGCCTGTGGAAGAACCTTTCAATAAGGCTGGCTGTGGTATTTTGCTCAGTCTCCATAAAAGTGTTACAAGAAGAACATAGGTACTATAAAATACGTTTTGTAAGGAACATGCTTTTCTGTTGTTAGACTGACACTTTATGCGCTTTAAGAATCTGTCTTGGGGCTACTAACCAAGCCTTTGCAGAGTAAGCTGACTTCAGGAATATTTGTTTCTTCTAAAAACCTCATTCATAAAAGTCAACTGTCTTTGTCTACCTTCTCTCCAGGAATTCTAGGTACTGGTCAAGTCAATGAAAGCTCTTTTTGTAGGATGCTCTTCTGTGGGGTACTGCTCGAGGAGTGGTCTTCAGAAACGTTCCTCTGAGGCCATGTGCCTTCCATTCTGTTTTGTGTGTGCACATTGAGTGCTTCAGCTCACTGAGCTTCAAATAGTGGCAAAATCTAGCTAGAAGAAAGTCATTTTAAGTGGTAAGGAGACAAATATTATATATTATTGTACGCATATATATACAGTACCTGTATAACATGTATATTAACACTGTAGGACATACTGCTCTGCCCACATACTTTTCAGGGTTGCTGATTACTAGGTCTTACTGTCAAGATATTATTTCTGGGTCTTTAAGGCTTTTTTCTTCTCTCAGGAACATGGCGTCGCCCAGTTCTAGAGAGGAGTGTTTTTAATTAGTCTCAGAAGAATCTATAGCTGGGTTGCCCACCAAAAATGTCCCAGACAGGGCTTCTAAAGCAGCCTCCATAATATTGCCTCATCCTGACCATAATGGCCAGGTCCTCCCTGAGAGGTGTAGTACATTGTGGAGATTTGGGATGGGAGGGAAAATCCTCTGGTGTTTTTCATTGACAAGACATGATTCGCTTTGCACCTCAAAGGACCTCAGGGGACAAGTGGCTCAAATTGCTGTCTAATATAAATGCTTTCAGGCCACCAAATCCATTCCTGCTTCCCCATTCCTGCCTCATTCACATCAATTTTGTTCCAACTTCTTGGCAGAGTAAGTACTTTTCTACCGCATTGAGTGAGTTGAGATTGGCTCACCAAGCAGTCAGACAAAGATCTGAGCAACTGTAAGAGAGTGCACAGGACCACCACTTCTTTCAGTTGTGAGCTTTTGTTACATTAACGGTGTTTTTCTAACTGCACTCTAAGGCAGTGCCTTTTCATTTGGTGTTTAAATCTCTGAATCCCAGTGGAAGCAACACTCCTCAACCACTGATCCTACAGCTAGTAACTATAACCTCTTGCCTAGAACAGAAGAACAGTGAATCTTGAAGGCAGGATGTCAAACATCCATTGAACTAGCAGTAGACTTCTGAAGAACTCGATGTTTTAGGGGAGATCAGACTTGCTGTCACTATGATGTCCTATCCTGTGGATTGTCAGCAGCCAAGAGAACCTTCATTAAGTGCTGATAGCTCACCTCAGGAAATACCATGTATTTCTGTCCTCTTTCGTGGCTACGTAGCTAGCAACGGAAGGATTGTTTTGGCAGGTAATGCAACCCATTTGACATACTTATTCTGGGGCATTAGCCTGAAAATAAAAGATCAGTCTGTTTCCCATCTATGACAAAATTCTTCTCCATTGAGGTACAGGAAATAACGACAGTTTTATGTTGTCTGTTGTAAGCTTTTTCAGTAATCCATCCTGTCTGCCTTCACCTTGGAGTCAATAACACCTGGATTCTGTCTCAGAGAAGAGACAAGTGCTGTACATGCCTTTTGACTTTCTGTGGTTGGCTAGCAGTTGGGAAAGCTGGATGCATGGTATTTCTGCACACTCACAGTTGTTTGTGCATACGGGCAAGGAATCTTGAAGAGTTCCAGTTACTGCGAGGTAATTAACTTGTCTTTTTCTAATCTTGTTCATCCTAGAGCCCTTTCTTAAAAAAAGGAGTACTAGAGAAATTGCTAGATGAATGTTCTGGGATTTTCTTGCAAGTGGTTTTTTTTAAACTCACTTTAAGTTAGGGATAAAAGCAGAGGATGTATGTCCTGTCTTTAAAGGCTGTGCCTTTCTTTTCCCCTCTTCTCCTTCCCTCCAGTTAGGAAAATCATTATTTTAGAAGATGTGGAGATGAAATACAGAGTCCTACCTAGGGCTTCTTTTCCTGTCTAATTGTGTGTTTTCACACATCTTAAACACAGGGGAGAAGGACAGCAAAGGAGAGTTATTGCTTTTTGGCAGTGCCTTCTTGCAGCTGTGCAGCTCTCTCTGGGTCAGCATGCGGTAGAGAAATCTGGTTCAAGCACCAGCAACACTGCTAAACCGTTTTGTGATGAGGTCAAGAGTTGAGTAATCATCCCGTTGATAAGTGAGCGAGCCAGAAATTCTGTTGAAAGAGGACAGTGACTTACTGTGCTGCTTACCTATTATAGGTCACAGAAGTCATGAAGGGAAAGTGGGGGACCGAAGGCACTCTAGCACATGACTGTTTATGTAACTGTGACTTCTCAGTTTTATTTGCTGCTGTTGATGTAATAAAAGGACTTAAGGCAGGTCTTTGTGTCTTTATTAAAATCATGATTTTCTTGCAAGCATCCCTATGGGAAAAATCAACGGTGCTACTGCTCTGGATGTATAGTCTAATCAAATGTGGCTGTAAATGCTTTTTAGAGGCGGAGCTTTGGGTATGTCAGTGCACAGTGTGCCCGGCTTCTCTGATGTAGTCCTACAGACTACACATCCACTTAGTCTGATGGGTGTAGGAACCCACAAAGTTTGTTGAGCCCAAAGAAATAACAAAATAACTTCTTAAAAAAAAAAAAAAATTGAAATGCTTAAAAAGGCAGCCTGAATAACAAAAAGGTAGTTCATAGGGAACTGGACTGAGTGATTTATATAGGATACCACAGCATAGACTTTCCAGTTCTGACTACCATTTTTAGGCCTGTGACTGTTGCTTTCAGTGGTACCTGGTCGTGAAATTAGCAAGGATTTATGTGAAGCTGACAGCCAGAGACAATATGAATTAGAAAGTGATGTGATATTAGTAAGTGATCTCTTGTAATTATTTTTTTTCCTTTGCTGAAATGGTGCACTTAGGCAATGTACATAGTTTACCCAAAGGTATTTACTGTATTCGGCCCTTAGCTCCTTCATTCTTTTATCTGGTCAGCACTAAATTCTGCCGTGACACTTCCATGGCTGATAGTTCTCACTGAATATTCTGTTTACAGTGAGGACTTCAAGTTCCTCTCCTCTGATTTCATCCTGGAGCTTCTCCAGTAGGGCTACGACTTTCCGTATTCCACTAACATTGTTCTGCCCAGGGTGACTAGCAGCCACTCTGGCAAATTTCAAGGCCTCTGTGCCGGTGTACTTAGCTGGTTTGGATGGAGGAAGTGAGCATCCTTATGTACTCCAGTTCTAAAGGGCATAAGTTGGTTGACTGTAGCAGAGCTAAATTGGAGACTTGGTGGACCTGCATTCTCTTCCTGAATATGCTGCCATCATGTGATGGGAAACTCATCTTATTTGGATATGATGCTGATGGTAACAGTCATGATGGAATCTGGGTTACAGCACCTGAGAAGAGAGAGTATTCTGGAATGGACTGCCAGAACCACGTATTTTGGCCTGTGGCCCAATCCCTAGTCCTTGTTTGAGGAGACAGGAGACAGGAAGGAGTAGGATGTGGTATTTTGATGTGTTGTGGCAGTAATGGAAGCCATCCTGGACACCAGGCATGAGCACAACAGTTTACTTTGTTTCACCTCTTCCTTGTCCATGACTAGTTTTACAGTTATGCATGCCTTCTCAGTTCTCAGCTGCTGCTTCTCCTCATTCACCCCCCTTCTCTTGCTCTTGTTGATAGAAGTCACACGAGGCCAAACTCTAGATTGCTCAGGTGTTGTTTCTGCTTTATTTTTTATTTGTCTGCCTATTTACTTGACTTTAAACTGATTGCTCACCTGAGTCAGTCTGGTTTCCCAGAACTCCTTCTGGATGGCTTACTGCTTCCTTTAAGTTTAACGTGACCTTTTAAATTCTTTAGGCATCTTTGCAGAGCTCCTCAGTTCCCCAGTGTAGACCTGTCACTCAATCCTAGCTCTTTCAGTAGGGCATGTTTAATATAAGATAATATAGAGAATGGTTTATGATAGGCGTTGGAGATGGAATAAGGTATGCTGTTAAACTACTGCTTATACTCCTAGGTCAATCTAGCTTTAGTTAGGCCAAACAAAAGCTGGAGGGGTAGGAAAATATCAGACACAGGAAACAGAAGTGAGTTGGGGCAGCAAACTAGGAAGATGACCTGGGTGCCAAATAGCCAACAAATGCAATTGTAACTTTGTTTAGATTGACACAAACTTGAATGATCATATCTGAAATCCTTATATAGTTTAAGATATTCAATATCAAGATGTTGTGGTTTAACCCTGGCAGGCAGCTGAGTACCACACAGCCACTCACTCACTCTCCGCAGGTGGGATGGGGGAGAGAATCGGAAAGGTAAAAGTGTGAGAACTCATGGGTTGAGATGCGGACAGTTTACTAGGGAAAGCAAAAGCCACACGCACAAGCAAAGCACAACAAGGAATTCATTCACTGCTTCCCATGGGCAGGCAGGTGTTCAGCCACTGCCAGGAAAGCAGGGCTCATCACGCGTAACGGTTCCTTGAGAAGACAAATGCCATCACCCCCAATGTTCCCCCCTTCCTTCTTCTTTGCCCCAGTCTTATTGCTGAGCATGACACCATATGATATGGGACATCCCTTTGGCCAGTCTGGGTCACCTGTCCTGGCTGTGTCCCCTCCCAGCTCCTGGTGCACCCCCAGCCTCCTCGCTGGCCGGGCAGCAGGAGAAGCAGAAAAGTCCTTTTGTCAGTAGTGCTCTGTGTAAGCGCTGCTCTACAACAACTAAAACATCGGTGTGTTATCACCACTATTTTCATCAAAAATCCAAAACACAGCATCATACAAGCCTCTACAAAGAAAATTAACTTCATCCCAGCCAAAACCATGACACAAGATAATAAAAATGAGGTCTTCTGTTACTTTAAATCCTGGTCCTGTAGATTCCCAGACTTTACTTGAAACATAACTCCTGAAGTTAGGGCAATCTTACCTAATTTATCTCATAAACAATTTTCCTGTGAGCACTTCTTTGAAATTATTTGACTTCTACCTTCTTTTAGATTTGTTTTAATTTTCATTCTGTAATCCCATAATTATGATTTCCATGTTTCGTATCACTGTAGCATATGGATTTGCAATGTTAATTCTGTATTGAAGTTCTGTAGTTTACTCATTGCACTGAATGATTAAAGTGAAATTATGTCCCTCTTTCACTGAAAATTCAGTCTCTTTGGGGTGGGTTTCTTAGCAGTAGCCATTTCTCAAATGATTTCTGGTGGTCCACATGGTGTTCCTGCAATCATGCCTTCACTGGCCATGTCTGTCACTTAGTGCCATAACTTGAAGACTCTTCCCTTTTCGTTGTGCTGCATAGACTGTTCCTACATCTAGTCTGCTACATTCATATTTCTCCACTCCAGGTCCATACAAACTGGAATTGTGGATCTTGCTAATTTCGTGCATGGCATGTGTACATTAGGTATAGTTAGAGTTTTCAGCATTTAAATTGGGTGGCTCAGTATATAAATCAACAAACGTTTGTCTTTCCCAGTATTCAGAGATAAGTGGTTTGGGCAGTTAATGTTTACATTTTTATTGATATCATCGTCAAGTTCTAATCACCACTCTGCGTCAAAGCTGATGCTCACAAAGTGAAACAACAGTTCAGGATCAATAAGGTTTGTCTGTCAAACTGATCTCTTGAAGGGGAAACAGAATTTCCCCGTGTTTGAAAACTAGCGGATGAGTGGGCAGGCACGAGAAACTGGCACTTCCTCCAGGAATGCTTTTGCACACATTTGTGGCTTCGCCAGAGGTTGTTTGATATTGGGCTGCAGCAGTGGCCCAACAGTACATTGGTGCTTTTTGTTGATGCTGACAGGAGTGGGAAGTACTTGTTTGAGGCTCCTGGGTGCGGTGTGATGGGGTAGTCCCGAAGCATGCAGGACATCTGTAACTTCACCGGTCTCTACCAGTGACAAATGGTTTGGGAAGCAGTTCTCCCTGCAAAACTGCCATGGAAATCGGGAGAGAGAAGTGCTGATAGGTCTTGACTCTTGAATCATGTTGAGAAGAGGCAATCTAATGAGCAGTTGCACAGTAAATGCTGGCGAGGTTCCCAACCAGATCTTGTTCTAAATGAAGTTGGTGAGAGTTTGCCCCTAATTCTTAAGTTATCTTTTCCAGCTTTGCAACTTTCATGTGGTTTCTTACCCACATTTAGCATTTCAGTCTTATATAGGAATGAAATGCTTGTAGCCGAACATTTGTAAGTAATTCTGTAGTAACAAACTATGGTATGTTTATGGTGGAGAAAGAAGAAACTTAACTGTGGTGTTGCATTTCTATTCCAACCTTTCAAGGACTTCTTGCTGGAGCTCCTTAGTTGCAAGAGAAGGAAAAAAACGTGTCATGCCACAAAATTCTGCCACAAACCTGAAATTCAGCTCAAGTTTCTTGACAGGCACAGACAAACCTGGTCTGGGTGTCCCATGAACCCTCTAAGTTCTAAGGGGACATTTTATTTGTTTTGAAATCATATGAAAGCTGATGGGTTGGGCTGACTTCTGGAGTTCTCAAGCTTGTGCAAACTCACAGGCTTGCAAGTGTATGTGAATTGAAGTCCTGCCCTGAAGGCCTTGAATGGCAACTTTGCTTAGAAATGGAATTGCCAGGCTTCACAGTTATGCTTCTAAACCAATTCACTAGTGTTTAAAAGGAGTTCATGATAAGACACTGATGCTGGCTTTTTCAGCATTAACCTTACAGCCTTAAAATACAGTGGACTTGATACTGCAGCAACTGAGGGAATTACTGAGAGGAGGAAAATTAGAACTGTATCAGCAGTTAGAGGTCTGGTTTCTGGTGCTAAAAGAAACGGTACTGGCAAGAAAAAATTCAGCTGGCTTTTAGGATAGAGATGCTGCAGAGGAAATTTGCCCTTTTTTATACAGACTGCTTGAAGTTTTGAGAGAGCTGGAGTAGGTACAGGTAGATGAGCAACAGGAGGGGGAGCTCTCACTGCATTACCCAAGGCAGAGGGAAGTTCTGGTTTTGGTAGCGAGCCTTTAAGAGGAAAAGAAGAGCTTCACTCCTGCTGCTCCCTGTCAATGATGGCTGGTGGCTGCCCTTCACGTAGGCGAGACCAATGGAGAAAGTGCATGTCTAGAAAAAGAAAGGCGATCCAAGTCGTGTCCCTATCCCATCTGCCTTTGCTACCTTTTTTTTGGTTCCAGGTGTAGTGTAGTTGTGATACTGTCAAAGAAAGCTGTGCTGCAGCCCTGCCATAGCAGACATAGTTCCTCTCCCCACATCCTTACTATCAATTTGCCAGTGTCCTGTTCCTCAGCTACTGTATTTCCTGAGGTGTCAGCCGTAGAGAGGAGGGATAGATAGTGAAAATATAAGTGGGACACTACTTTTATGGTTAGTGCAAAAACAGGTGCAGGTGAGAAGGAAGAATTCCTTTCCAGTGCAAGCAGGATGAACAAGAATTGTGAGAATAGTGTTATTTAAATGGTGTTTTAAAGGTCTGGTTGCAACTAGGAAACATTATCAACATTAAGAAATAGGCGTACAGAGGAACAGAGAAATTTGGAGGTTTATAAAGTTGGAAGTTTCTTTAAAACAGAAACCCACTTCTTCTCGTAGCCGTATACAATTAAATATCTCTCAGACTGTGATCTTTTGATGACTTAGTGAAGGGAAATGTGATTCTCCCTTGCAATTTATAGATGGGGAGCAGAGACAGAGAGAAAGGGCTTGGTGCGGGGGGGATGTTTTAATACAGGCAAATATAAACACGCATGGATGTAAGTGGTAGGATGCAGGCAGGCTGTGGCTCAGAAACTGTGTAGTGGTGTCAGCTCTGGGCTGTGTCACAGGGGATGTGCCCTGCTGTTGGTATACCAGTTCAGGGAAAGTGCCAGTAAGATGCTTCCAGTCCAGAATATTTGCTTGCATCTGGGATGAATGGGTGGATCTCTCATCTGGCTGCACCCAACTGTATAGACATGCCTCAAGCTGCTTTGCAGTGTTCGCAGGGTGGGAAGGGAATACCTTCAGTTCTCCTGTAACCTGCCTAAGTGCTGCCTAAGTGGTTAGCGTGTATCTTCTGTATTTCAATGTACATGCTAGTGGCCTGCTATTGGTGAAATTGCTGTGTCTGTGATGTTAACTTGGATAGTATCAAAATAATTTTAGATAAATGCTTTGGGTTTTGCTTAGCTTTTGTTTGTTTTGAATAGGAAGGATGCTAACCCGGTTCTGCTTAAAATACTGATCTAAGGAAACTGAGTGGTCTTATTGCGGGGTCTTAAAACATTGGTGAAAAAATTTCAAGGGGTTTTGAGTAAAAGGAACTTACTATGAGGCCCTATTCCTTATATTGTATGTAACATTAAAAAAAAAAAATCTTTGCCTTCAGAGTGTGTGTTGGTATCTCTGCACTTATGATGCTGTTGGCTAGGTTCTTCCTTCTTAAATTCATTGGATCAAAGCAATATTATAAATTTAAGATTTTGTTCATCAGCTTCTCTCTAAGATTTGTAATTTGCTGGAATTAATATGGAATCTGGGAATAATACATGATTATAGGTACAGTACATATCATGCAGGCTTTTTTCCAGAATGTTAATGGGGGGTTATATTAAATCCTTTTGTTTTGCTGTAGTATGATTACAAAGATTCTTTTGTAGCTAGGGACATTGAGTCTAAAAGCAAGAAATGTGAGAACTATCTGGCAAGAGACGATAACGTGAATTTGATTCTAGCATTGCTTTTGTTCTTGACTATGTTCTGATTGGCCAACAAGATCTGCAAAAAAAAAGTATTGGTCATATCTGTATTACTTTGAATACCTATCAGGAAGAAGAGCAATCCAGGGTTACAGTGCTGTAAACACTGCCAGTTAGATCTGAGGAGAGACAAGATGTGTAGCAGTTGCCCAAAAGAGAAAATGTAACTAACTGCATTGAGACCAACACTTTTTTTTTTTTTTAATTTTGACTAAACTAAGTTTAGTTTAGGATGCTCTTTAAAACTTTAATGATGAGTGACAAGCAAATGAAAAGCAAGTAGTGCCTATATAAGAAGAAAAAAAAAAAAAAAACCAAAGGTGAGTTTTGAGTGTATGATACTCCTCTCCCAAATAGTTGGAGAGTTGAGAACCTTAGCTTGCATTCATGTATTAGTCATTTCAGCTATTCAGAAATGAAGTGTGCATTATTGGTACAATTTTTTTTTATTTTTTAGATAGGGGTCACTGCAAGATTGGGCTGAGATTTAAAGTCACCAGAAGAAACTAGTTTGAATAGCTGTACACCTGATCTGCTTTTGAATGCATGCCTGTGTTATCTATACTGAGACTCAAGTGTCCAGTAATTTCTGGGCCTATTAAATCTCTGCTTTATAGCACAGAGTTCATAATATTTTGCAGGATGTGCAGACTATACTGATAATAAAATAATTGCAATATATGAGTGGTGCCCTGGTGGTGTATTTATATGTGTGGTATATTTGTATTGTTGCAGTTTTAGTAATACCGACTGAAAGATGACGGGCTTCCATGATTTGGTCTTCAAAGAAAATCTTCATTTTCCAAAAACTTTTTCCTGGTCGCTTAGTCCAGGCTGATGCCAAGTCCATGCACTTCAGGGGGATGTTAGGTGACTATTCAGGAGGGTCATGCAGAGGCCAGGCATACTCATACTAAGAAGTTATTTTGCACAGATTTGGGAATAATACTGTTACTCTTGGTTCCACACAGATGGTACCAGACAGGAAGAAGTGGAAGGTGAACTCAGTGAAGAAGAGCGCTGGTTTGGAAATTCTTCAGAGACTCCTTCAGAAGCATCATATGGAGAAGTCCAGGAGAACTTTAAGTTGTCTCTTGAGGACAGAATCCAAGAGCAGTCCACTTCCCCAGATACTTCTTTGGGAAGTGCAACTCCTAGCAGCAACACAGCAGAGTTGGGAACCATTGAAAATGAGGCACTAAGAGACACATTACAGAGCAAAGAGCACCTTTCTCCTGATGTGTCATCTCTGTGTGAAGAAGAACCTCCTGGTCCAAATAAGCCACTGAGTAGTAACCTGAGGCGGCTCTTGGAGGCTGGCTCCCTCAAACTGGATGCTGCTGTTACAGTCAATGGCAGAGTTGAGTCCCCTGTAAATCTTGGCTCAAATCTCTCCTACTCTCCACCTGCTCATCATGCCCAGCAGCTAAGTGTTCTTGCCAGAAAGCTAGCTGAGAAACAGGAACAAAGTGACCAGTACAATGCAAGTAGTCACTTCATATGGAATCAAGGTAAGTGGTTGCCAAACTCAACCACCACCTGTGGTTTGTCGCCCGATTCAGCTATCCTGAAACTGAAAGCTGCAGCCAATGCCGTTCTGCAGGACAAATCTCTTTCAAGGACAGAAGACACTATAAGATTTGAATCCTTTTCCTCACCTTTTAGTTCTCAGTCAGCCAGCTCCACATTAGCAGCTTTATCAAAGAAAGTGAGTGAAAGAAGCATGACTCCTGGGCAGGAGCACCCGCCTCCAGCTAGTTCTTTCCTTTCTCTGGCTTCTATGACCTCTTCAGCTGCCCTACTCAAGGAGGTTGCTGCGAGGGCTGCAGGCACCCTGTTGGCAGAGAAGAAGAAATCACTGGTTGCTGAGGATCCCCTGCAGCTTTCAGAGATGAAGCAAGAGAAAGCAACTCCACCACAGTCTTTGGAATTATTGTTACTGCCAGTCCCTAAGGGAAGAGCATCCAAACCCACTAGTACAGGTATGGATACAGTTTGAGCAACTAAGTAGAATGCATTTGTTTTGCTATAGGCTTATATAACATCTCTTCAATGGGTCTGGATTTGTTTTGATTCCATGCATTATGAGAACAAGCCCTAGGTACTCTAGGGAAACAGTAGAAAAGCTTTTTAAAATACCAGTTGAAGACCATACTGTCACAAATGTTTCCATTTTTGAAAGATGTAAGTGTACAGTTCAGTAAATTTTTTTAATCTCATACAATGGCATTTCCCCCCCCCCGCCAAGTTCAAAATAAGTCCACAAAAAATATTTAATGGAGAAGATCAAAGAATCCCTGTTAGGGAGCTCACAGTATCAGTGAGCATATACAAAACTAGTGCTTTTGAAATACTGGACAAGGGAGAATTCTCCCTCCTGCTGCCTCTGTCACAAATGGACTTTTGTATAATCGCTTACTACCCTGTCCTAATTTACTGGAGTATATTATTATGTTGCCACTTTTCATTAAATTTTTTTGCACCAGCATGAACAAATCTCACATGTTCGGTCTTTTACAATCCTTTGTCATTAAAAAAAAAAAAAAAGTGAACTGCATTTCTGTAATTTGGCTCAACAAGAAACATTTTACACTTCCTGCACCACTTCCAGCAGTTGGCATTCACGGAATCAGGGTTATAAGGAATAAGAAGAAATAGTTATGGTAACAAAAGCTTTGAAGAGCTCATAGGTCATGTAGGAAAACTTAATTGATCCGTCTTCAAAATAAGGAAAAAGAAGATTTCTTTCACCTGTTTTTATAACAAGTTGACATCATCGATTCATATTTCTAGTAGAAAATGCAGGTTTCAGGTGTCTGATATCAGTGTTCTCCCTGCAGTGGCATTCTGCTGTAGAGGATAAGGAAGCATGTCAGATGTCTCCACAAGATGCACAGAATAGTTCAGTATATTAGAGCTTTATCGGGCTGAGTGTATCAGGAATACTAGCTTGACTGTACAGGTGTAGCAAATTGGCTGTGAAGCCTGACATGGGCATTTTGTACTTGCACCGCAGCCTTTCTGACCTAGCGTTTTTGTTCAGGGATGCTCTGAGGTCTGGACTGTCCCAGTGCAACACTTGGTAAAAACTCACAGGGTAGAAGCAGTTGGATGGACAGCAATGCTCGTTCCTCCCTTGAAGGAGGAGGGGAAGGGATGTGATGAGGTGCAGCTGATACCAGTTTTTAACTGAGCTACATGAGTTCTGCAAGTGCTTTGCTGGTGTGTTTTGCCAAGGTAGTTAAAGTGGCAAACTATTCTTGGCGTGGGTGTAGTCTAAGATTGCCACTACTGTAGATTAAGTCCTTTTCAGAGTAATATAAGCTAAACTGAAGAAAGGCCCTTTTGTGTTGGACTAGGAGTACCCATACTGGCTACACCAGTGTGGCTGTGGGCATTAATTTAATGCAACTTTCTGATGAAGACCGGCCTTCATACAGGAAAGGCAGCAATGTGTAGGAAAGGAGTAAGGTTGAAATTTATTTGAAGTTATTAGTTTGTTTTTTGCTGGAGGAAAAGCTCTTCACATCATAAGTTTTTACTAGGGAAAAGTAAAAGCTTGTTGTAAAATCCAAGTTCTGTTTTGACTAACGAACTGTGGGATTTGTCTGTGCAGCTTATACTGGGGGAATGCTCTGGTGCGTGTGTGCGCGCACGCACTGGTAGTACCACCAGCGCTTTATAAACTAGCTCTGATGCAGCAAATTCCTAGCAACTGTTCTCTTTGCCGAAGGCCCAAGCGTACTGTACTGTTGAAAGATAACAACAGAGGCTGACTGCCTCAGGTCCTTGGTAACCAAGGAACAACTATTCCTTTTTTGTAACATATGGGACTGGTGTCCCAAGAGGAAGGGTGTTTCCTTTCAGTTTATACGCACTGGGCCAATGCCAGTTGGCATCCAAGCAAACTTTATAGTGTAATGTTCATAACAAAAGTCCTTCTAAGTCCGTTTTCTGATACGCAATTAAGTTTTTCCTTTCTAAATAATTAACCAACTGAAAACAAAAAGCAAGCTGTTGGTTCACCTATCTGGATGTTGATTATGGAAAGCTAAACTCCTTGATTCCTTTGGCCATGGACGAATGCAGCTTGCAAAAAAAGGTCACTAAACAGTGACCTAAATATATAATGAAGGTCACTAAACAGTGACTTAAAGCTTTATAATGTTGTATCTGTTACTGTGTGTCTGGTTGCTTCTTGGGACATAGGGTTTGGGGCTTGTTCCCAGAGAGTTAAACATCTTTTCCCAGTAGGCATAGATTAAGAGGTATTTTGTTCCCCTCGCATAGTTAGAACATTTAAGGCAGTGGTGAGTTTACTTTGTTGTTTCGAATCAGTTTTACTTACCCACCAGCAACATCCAGCTTTGGTTATAAGATCAATACTCTGTGAGATTAACTAGATGTTGATAAGCAAGGAACAGCAAAGGTGGAGGCTGTTTGAAGAGGAGTATGTTAATAACAAGAGTATGTCTGCTGCTCTTTTGCCTACCATGTTGAGCTATTTGGTCAGAATTATTTCAGGCAAGAAGCTGGAGCTGTGGCTTATCAGAACATAGTCACCTCTGATACTGCAGGTCAGGTTTGGTGGACTTCATCATTACTTGTACAGATTACACTGAAGTGGTAGAGAGAAGGCTAACTTTTCTGTCAGTTTTTTAGTATTGCCAACTTTATTAAATGCTCATGTGTTTTGAATCAAATCAAGGGAAGTCTGTAATCTCTGTTAAAATTCTGATGTCATTTCTGAAAGAGTGTGGGTGGCAGATCCTTTTTTTACTGACTGAATACTTGCTTGGTAATAACTTTTTGCCTGCAATGCTTGCAGTTTTGTTCCTGAAGTTTCTTTGGAAAACGCTGGCTGATTCTCTCCTCACTGTAGTCACTTTTTCCAATTAATTGACAGTGTGTGACATAAAATACAGTATAAATGAAGGAAAGCTGAAGCCCCTATTTTTTTTTCTTATGCTAAGGTTTATGTAGTATAGGAACCAACTGACATGGTTGAGCTTTGGAGGGGGCTGATGTAAGCCCTGTGTGCCGTTAATTGTCATTGTTATTGGTGAAGTCGCATGCTTTCGGTCCAGTTCTGTGCGTATTTTGTAAAGTGCTAAACTGCTATTGATTAATTTTGTTTGCGGATTTATTTTTAATGGGTTGGAAAATGGGTAATAGAAAGCTCATTACATATTTCTTTTCTGGATCTCTTGAGATAACCAGAGGCTGGAGAAAAGATACGATAAAAGGAAAAGAAATGATAGGTAAAACGTGCTAACAATATATTTTGTCTTTCTCCTGCCTTTTGTGAAGAAGTAAGTAAAGATACTAAAAAAGTGAAGCACAAGCAATTATGGCACTGGTTTTGGCTTACTCCTTAGAAGTTCAGAGAGGGGAACAATTTGATAATAAGTTGAGTGTGATAGAAAACTTCACGAGTAGAATTTCTGAACTTGCAGAATTGCATGCTTTGTGTCCTTTTTTGTGGTTACGTAAAGAGTATCTAACCAGTGGAAGTATAGTGTCTTTGTTTCCTACCTAATAGCAAGAATTATTTTTTAGGATATGACGAATCTTTCTGGAGGTTTTTACCACTTAGTTCTACATCAAGGGAATTTGGTGTTTGCCATAGCCTTATCAGTAGGAAAGAACTGATAATAATGAAATGAAATATTCTGAGAGAAATTCCAAATAGCAGGATAGACATTGCTGAGCCCTGGATATTTGAAAACAGTCTGTCTTTTGTATTGAGGAAAAAAGGCTTCCAATTCTGTAGTAATGCTAGACCTTTATAATTAGCAGAGGAAATTGTGGGAAAATGAATGGATCATTAGTTGTGTATAGTCGGCAGCAAGGAATTTCTCTTTCCGTCAACCTTGAGGTGGTTCCGCACTCAGTAGATTAACCATATTTGCTTGACAAATGCCACCAAATCCTTTTCTTATCCTAGGTGAATTGGGCAGTAAAGCAGAGTGAAAACGTTTAGGAAGGCAGTAGATTTAATGCCCTGGTAACTAGAGGAGTAGAAGGAAACCCATGACTATAGGACCCCTGACGGCTGAAGTTGCAGCAGCAGCATCTGCTCGAGCCGTAGCTAAACAAGTTCAGCAGCAGGGGTTATGAAATCATTCACTTCTGGAGTTAAATGTATCCAATATGCAATACTAGGATGCTTGTCAGTTAAGCTGTGAATTGTTCTATGTGCGCCCCCCTGGCTAACCATCAGATATTGGAATGGATCATTTTTGAACACAGTTAAGCGTATTTTCCATACCCTACTACAACTGGCATTTAATAGGAAATGAGGCTGCAAAGTGACAATTATGAGAAACATCCATCTCAGTTCAGTTAAATTGTAAGGAACATTAAGACCAGGTGAGAGAGAGTAGCATCCCCTACTGATTAGCTGAAGGATGGTTGGGATATTAACCTTTATAGATTATCGTGACCTTTCTTAGAGGGAGAGTAACTAGATTGATGGGAAAGGGGACATGCAGGGGGAGGAACTGAAATTTCTGGTACATGTTGTTGTTTAACTGATGTGTCTCTTTGCAGATGAAATTCTAGCATTGAAAAATGGTATCTTGAGTATGTTTACAAGGGGAAAGTATTCGACAAGTGGCTGTAAAGGATCCTCTCTTTTTCTTCCCCCTTCTACTAAGCCTCAGAAGAAGAAGGAGGAAAACCTTTCCAGTGTCCGATCTGTGGTTTGGTTATCAAGAGGAAGAGTTACTGGAAGCGGCACATGGTGATTCATACAGGTTTGAAAAGTCATCAGTGTCCACTCTGTCCGTTTCGCTGTGCACGCAAGGACAATCTCAAATCACACATGAAGGTAAGGAAAGTGTTTGCTGACTGTCAAAACACCTGAATCATCAATCAGAAAACGATAGTACAACAAACCTATTTCAGTGGCATTTGGAAGAAGAAAATTTCACTATTTGTACCACTAATTATGTCTTTATTTAAATAAAGACACCATAAAGAGATAAAGAAATAAATTGTTTTCCTTCGCTTGTCTTTCCATTTTATGTCATGTGGAAACTGCCTTGGGTTATGTCCACTTGGTTCAGCACAAGCTGTCTCTGACAGGTTTAGTTCTGGGCCTGGAATCACCAGAGGCAGGGACGTTAGCTGAGATACGATACCGTGCAAACACAACAGTGCTGCTTTCAGGATAGAAGCTAGTATCTGCCTGGCGTTGCATTGCACTAAGTGAGCATACCAACTTGGCCTGCAGGTCTGCAGTTCTGACTTTTTTTTCTTGCCGTGTTTTTTAGCTGCAGGTACTTTGGAAGCAGAGCATCCAAACCAAAATGAATAACAGGTTATTCTGTAATGTTTTGTTTTCAAATGTTCCTACCAAGTTTAAAATATGTTTTTAACCAGCATACACTTTAGGCTCAAACTGGAGGTGACCTTTTGAAGGAAGCAACATTCATGTTGATATGGAGAAATACAAAAATGTAAAGAAACACTCTATTTAGCTGAAGTACTGCATGGTTGCGAGATACAAAGTGCCTAGTCTTGCATACTGTAGGGCACGCTTGGTGAAGTAAAAACAGTACCTGGCCCATTAATCCATGGATGAAGAAGCTGAAGGGCAAAAAGTTTCCTTTGTTAATGCAGTTGAGCTATTATAGTAACAGTGAAGTGTTTTATTGTGGTTTGTGTTTTGTTTGTTTTGGACAAATGGGTGTAACAGTACCAGACTGGTGTGGCGGGGGACAAGGATGTCGGTTCGGCTTTTATATATGCTATTGCAACATCTGAGATCGCTAGACAGGAGTCTCACCTTGTTTACACCTGAGTAACTATTCATTAAGTGTAAATTCAGATGATTTCAGTGATCGTAACAGCAGATCTTGCTGTATTTCAGGTACTCACTAGGTCCGAAATCATCCCCCCAAAGTCACCCCTTACCTCTCCTAGCGTCAATCAGCTCACTGTTCCCAGGCATCCTTAGTGTATTATGCTGATCCTTGTCAGATACAAGCAGGTTTGGTATTTGCAACTTTTTCTTTTACTACTTGGTGTTTGGTGTTGACTAGAGGGCTCAGATGGCCTTCCCAAGTAGAAGACATGAAAGAGTGGCAACTAAGCGTAATAAGAAAGGGGTTTTGTTTTCAGTTTTGATAGCCCACACAGAGGCGTGCATCACCTGAAAGCTTGCTGTTCCTTGGCAGAGGCCTATTGTTGTCCCCTGCTTTGTGAAAGACATTCCTATTACTACGTGCAGAAATTCTTGGTCTCTGCATTTTGTGCCTTTTTTGAATTATTGTTTACAAGTTGAGGGCCTTTCCATTCCTTTTTCGCATGGTAATTTCCATAGAAGGTCACAGGTAGGATGTTGGAGAAAGTCAAGGACTTTTTCACTGTCTGTGTGCTATCAGATTGATGGCTATCTGAAGCCCTTGTGCTCTTTTCTGCTCCCTACCTAACACAAACCCCTTCATTAACTGAGCTCGTGTTGCCTTAAAACAGACCCCTGGTACAAACATGTAACACGTAGTATTTATTATTTAGTAATTGTTTGGTAATATGGTAGTTATTATCAAGTAATCTTTAGTTTGATCTCGTTGAGATCAGAGTCAACCCCAGAGCTGCTTGACAGTGTAAGAGATTATAGCCTCCTTTAGCCTCAGTATCTAGGGAAGATCCGAAGTCTCCTCAGTCAATGCAGTCCAGTCGTGCAGGTCATGACGGTCTCAGTGGTCTTTGCTGGTAAAATTGCTCCCTATTTAAGATGAAGGCAATCGTTTTATCAAACTAGTTGGCCAGTATGTGGTCTTTTATTCTTGTTATAGCTGTATGGATAGGTGCATAAAATGAAAAGTACAGGAATCCGCAAGATAATGGTTTACCTTAATTTCAATGGGTTTCATATATACTTTTCTCATCTGAGCAGGCCATTCATAAAAACATTGCCTATCAGGTCAGAACTGGTGTCAAGTGGAAATGCTTGTGTAGTAGCAGGTAAATGAGATAGTGGCATGTCAGTTATGTGTTGAACAGTGTCAGACATATTTTGAGTTCCCTTTGGTGAAAGTATAAATTGATACCAAGATTAAAAATAAATACCAGATTTCTTTTCTCATTATGAAAATGTGCTGCTTTTATATCTGTCCGTAAGTAAGTATGAGCTTACAAAACTGACACATGTATAAGTTGACAGTGTTCAAAATGGCATGAATACACATCAGAAGTCGTATGGCACAGCTGGGAGTTAGGTTGTAGTGCTCTGGTTATGCCAGTTGGACGTTGCAGTTCTCTCTTTATTGTCCCAGGACCCTTCGAGAGCTACCTGGTTTTGTCTCCTTCCTGGCAGGCACCCCATGAAGGCAGAGCAGAGCTGCCTGTAGCTTTCCACTCCTCTCTCCCTCCCCATGAGTTGACTGTGGCTGCAGGTCAAGACTGCAGAATTATGGTGCTAAGCTGTTGTTTGTTATTATACGCCAATTTTTACTCTATGATGCTATAACAAGCCAAGCTTTTTTTTCTTTATGCAGCTCTTCAGTTTTCAGGTTTTATATTCCATTGACCAGGATAACAAGCAAAACCTGTTGAGGTGTTTTGTCCACCTGCAGTCTTGAAAATCTAATAGCATTGTCCTTGTTTCCTCCAAGGCAGCATAGCTCTGAGCCAGAGTACCTCCTTTTTTCTAAGTTCTTGTAGGCATTTTCCACTGAAACTGGCAGTTTAGAGATTTGATTTCCATTAGTGGTTTGTGTGTGTGTCCATATGGGACTTCCTTATTTTGTGCATTTTCAGGTTCATGAATAACTATATAATATAAATAATGTATTATTTTATGATAATTATAACATGTCAAACTCATTGGCCAAGAATACAGCATTGCCAATATTTTTGCTGTCTTGTCCCCTGCTAGAGAAGATCTTAATAGAGAGAGAGCTGGATTGATTCCAGCCCTGACCATGTTCAGATCTACGTGTGCTACCCACCATGTCGATGAAAGCTTCCTTCCAGTAAGGGCACTTTGCCAGGACCAACTCACAGCTGGAGGCAAGGAAGTGAAAGGCAAGAAGGGAAGCAGAAGAAAAGTTTCCATGCAGACACACAGTGAACAAGGGAGACTGAGTAGCTTGCCTTTTAAGGCACAGTGTTATCTATAATTGTTATATGGCATTTAGACTCCACAGTGATAGGCACCTTAGAAAAGTCCTAAAATAGACACTGCAGAATTTTATTAGTCTGTTTTGGAGACAAATTATAGTACTTGCATAACCACAAGTTTTGGTCCTTCTTCCCAGAAATCTGAGGGTAGCATCTCACGACTTGATTCTGGTATCATAGCATGGTTTCCAGGCGCCCAGAGAACACTGAAAATGAAGCTGAACAAAATGAATGGGTAACTGAGAGAGGTGTCCTGTCCAGGCAGGCAGCAAGGGTTGTGTTTGAGTCCTCCTCTCCATTTATCTAAACACATACTCAGTTTGAATATATGTTATTTTCTTCCTGAGCGAAAGAATATCTTATGTACTACTTCTGAAGCTGCAGAAAGCAACAGAAAGGGGTGGGGTAATTCAGCAAGATGTTTTCAGGCTTTTCTGTTTTTCCTGGTAGGGAAATAGGGATTAAATTTACCTCAGAGCAATACCACAAGCATCAGTCAGATTTTGGCCAATTGGTATCTTTGGATCATGAAAATATCTTCCTCAGCAATTGGTGGAAGGATAGGCTGTGAGATCATACAGATAAGTTCCAAGAAAGCAACAGGATATTAGCCTGAGTATTTGGAAGGGGGAATGAGGAAGAGGAGCATATGGCCAAAAATAATACCTATAAATGTTCCTTGTGCTATAGACATAATGCAGAACTGGGTTAGCCAGCTCTTCTAGCAGTGGAAAAGAAGTTTGGTGTTGTGAACATGTGCTGAAGCACAACACTATGACAGAAAATGAAGAAATGGAAGATGAGGCTTAACAGAAGAGGCAGATGCAACGGCAGGTCACATGATGCTTGAAAACAGTATCTTCATGCTTCTGTTGCTTGTGAAGAAGGACCATGTAGTGAGATCTCGGATTAATACTTCTGTGTCATATTCAGAGAGTTCTAATCAACCTTCCGATCAGAGAGAGGCTATTGATTACACGATAGCAGGAATAAGAACAGGCCCTGAAGAATGTAGCCAGGTGCTACATTCAATCACCCAACAGTGATTTGCCTTTCCCTCTTTCTTCCTCAGCAAAGGTCAGAAAACTGAATGAGCATTCATAATCCATTTTGGTGAAACATGGAATAGGTTACTTAAAAGCATCTTCTCCATGTTGGGAAAGGAGGGTGGCTGTGTTTTTATGTGAGAGTTTTCTGTTTAGTTTTGTTTAAGTTAACCTTAAAGAGCCACGGGAGGCTCCTGTGATTCCAGTACCTCACCTCAGGCAACGGGATATAATACAAACTTGCACTTCTTTTCAGCAAGTGGAATCTGTCCCCTGAGTCTCTCGTATGTACCACAGATGGCTTCAAATACATACCTTTTAATCTCATCGCTTTTTGCATATGGCACAAGAATAAGGAAATGCATTGATACCTTAAATCTTACAAATAAAATAAAAGTTTTTGAACAGGTCCTGCAGAGAGGTTTTTCTTTTCCTTCACTTTTTAAGCAAAGCAATGAAACAGTTTCAAACAGAAGATATTGTATAAATAGTATATGTGTCCTGAGGTGAAGGATCATACCAAAACTAGCACCGTAGCACTAAACTTTTGAAAGTGCAATATTTTAAAAATGAAGGAGCTTATCAGAAAGCATGAAATGAAATGGTAGAAGGCACATGATAGATGTAAAATAGAGACCTCTCAAGTGTACCTGAATGCAGTCTCAGAAGGCATTTTACTGTGGAGTCCCACAAAAGAAAGATGAATGCCAATCCTTCCCTTCGTGTGCCTCATAACTAGAAGGGAAAGTCTGTGAAAATAGCATTACCCCAACTTTAAGGAAGGGGACAAGAGAAGATCTACCTCATCAGTGCTACAAAATTGCAGGATAGCCTACGTCACTGTTTCTCTCCCCCCTACACTCCCCATTGTTCAGTGTTAGGTGGGATCACATCACTTAAACTGACGGGTAAATCAGCCAGGATGTTGCTTTTAAGTATGAAAAGATGATTTAACAAACTGCTTACGATACCAGAAATGTTAGTATCTCAACAAAAAATGTAACAGAAAATATATGATGATGTGAATGATGTGATATGATAGGGACGCGTGGCTTCTGTAAAAGCAAATCGTGTGTTCTTCCACTAAGATGTTTTGAGCATGTCAAGAAAATCATGGACTTGAGAATCAGTTGAAATTTATTTGGCCTTTAAAAAAGCCTTTGGCAAAGCTGCTCGCTGAGAAGCTGCCAAATAAATTAAGCAATGTGATGTATTATGGCAAATTAGAAATTCACCAAGAGATGGTAAAACAAAGGGTAGGAAGAAATTAGCAATGTTAAGCATGACAAAAGGCTAACAGAGGGGTGTTCTATTGCTAAGAGTGGAATTGTGCGTGTTTTAGCAAATATGATCTGCACAAAATGATGACTGTGGGGTAAGAGAATTGTAGACGGTACAACCTTATGTACATGAATCAAGATTAGAAAAGGTAAAACTTTGAATAGAAAGAGGCTAGCTGACAGATAAATGCAAGGGCAAATGAAGTTATTGTTGACAAATGCAAGGTAGTGCACCTTGGAAACAGCAGTCTAAACTAATCGTGCACCTGACTGTCTTTAATATAATGAACTGTAACTACTCAGGGAAAATATCTGGGTATCATTGTAGACAGTTCAATGAAAACCTTTTCTTGGCATGTGCAGCAGCAGTTAAAAAGTATGTTAGGTATCCAAATGTGTGTAGAATAGAACAGAAATAAGACTGAAAATATTACAATGCTATTATAAACATACGGTGTGCTGCCACTTTTGATATTCACTTCTGATGCACATTGTGCATCAAAAAGATATATGTTGCTATTCGAAGAGGTTTTAAAAGCTGGCAATGAAAATGAGTAGTGGGATGGCAAGAACTCCCGTTGAAGAAAGAGACTGAAAAGAATGGGACTGCCAGGTCTAGAAAGAAGGTGTGATCAAAGTAATACATGTGGTCGAGAAGATAAATTGAACTGACTCTTTTTTGTCTTTCTTGCAATGTGAGAATGAAGAGGCAGCAAGAGAAACTGAAAGAAACAGATCAAAAAAATTTTTAACCAATAGATAATTTGTACGCAAGTCCTCAAACTGTGTCTAAAGTTTGTAAAAAGTGCATAGATCTTTGAAACTTACTGCGTTCTTCATATCAAGCACGCACAGCAAAAACTGTAGAACCACAAAATACCATTTGAGACTGCGAAGACTGTAGGGTTAAAATAAAGATGATACAAGTATATTTTGCCCAGTCAAGGAGAATATCCACAGTTAAATGAAATAAACTCAGAAGGAAGAAATCCTTCAATGTTTTTGACGTAAGTCAAAACATAGTTTCATGGGATTTTGGAAGAGCCTTTCTTTATACTCTCTGGTTTGTTGCTGTGCAGTTCAGAGAGATCCGAATCTGTCAGCAACCAGGCTCAGACTGGGACTGTGGGGAAAACTCTTCAGCTGCCCTCTTGTCTCCTCTTGCCTGTGGTTCTTGCTGTCACCAGGGAATAGGAGTTGGGTCAGGCAGCTGTGCTTGTCCTTGCCAGAGGTTATCTGTCCCCCACTGCAGTTGCTCTGACACCACCACCAGCAGCAGCCTAGTTGAGTTTAAAGAGGACATCTGATGGTTTGGGTAGCATTAGCACAGTGTGAGAGCCGTTCCCTGTCTCATGCAGGGAGAAGGCAGCTTTTTGGACGGTAACACTGTGCAACCTGGATCTCTCTGTGGTTCTCTTCCTGTGTAGCTCTACAGGGTTTCTTGCTTATTCTGCAGTAAGTAGTTGCTGCCTTGACTCTTCCCTCCAAGCAGCACAGGATGGCAATTCTTGGCTCTTTTAGCAGCCATTGAATGAGAAAATAGGGGATAGTTTTTCTTTAAAGTGACTTTAATTGTTAGTGTCTACATATTTTTTAAATAAGCATTATTACTTATTTTTGAAAGTTTAACAAAAAAAAATTGTACAGTGGGACTAGACCCAGAACATTGAGGGCTAAATATTGGGTTTGATGTTGTTTCATATGTTGTGGTTTTTTGTTTTTGGTTGATTGTTTTTTTTAGATCTAAAATTCTTCCTTTCAAAACTCTAAATCTTTGGTTTTGAATTCTGTCATTCTTTGGCTGCAAGTTATAAAAATACTTTAATTTAGGTGAAATCCGTTGGTGACACTGCTCTTGTCTTTGGACAGGAGAGGAATCCAAACCAGATGAATCAGTCCCCCCTGTTCTCACCCATTCTCAAAAGATATTGCAGGGGTGGCATGCCATGCTCCTGGGGAGAGGTGGGCTCCCACACAGACTTTGCCACCTAACTGCAGCAGTGACAGCCTTCAGAAGACATCATATTGATGATTGTCGTACAGGGCCTCTAGGAGAAGTGGTTAAATATGTAGGCAGAGAAATGTTGATTGGTGGGGATCCTGGAGACAAACTCTGGCACACAGGATCTCAGTGGGTGTAAGAGAGAAAGTTGCCATGGTGAGAGTCCTTGCTACCGTTAGTACCTCTCGGTGCTCTTCATGAAGGAAATTGCTTGCATACTGCTGTGCTCACAGACCATCCAGTTTCCAGTAGTGTAGATGGACAATCTGGTTGGCATTTCCGCTATAACCTATTAATATTTAGAATTTATTGTGCTGCTGTTCTTCTGCAAGATTATTACTTTAAAACTGTCTTAGGTTAGCTTTAGCTTTTAACTTTTTTGTTGTCAGTTGCAATTTTAAGATTCCAGAATTGCTTTGTCTGTAAATGTCATGCTTACACAATACTGAGAATGTCATTCTGTAAAGCGACTGGCCAAGAGAAATTCTCTCTTGCTCTCTGTTTATGTAGCACCTAATCTCTGAAGCCTTTGAAGAAGCATTGAATGAAGAGTTACACAGCGCTAGTGAAATGTGTTTTCACTGAATGCAAGAAGGGCTAAAAGAGGGAGGTCTACCACCTTTACGTTTTAGCAGACCTGAGTTCAGGTCCAGTATATGTAGAGCTGGGAACACTGGCTATGAGCTTGTGACCGAATTTCTCTTGTTATATAAAGAATGAATCGGGCCAAATCTACAACCATGGGAAAAATCTTCCAACCTGAATTTTGACAAAGTTGTGTTTGGAAAATGCTACAGCTGCCCCCAGAACCCTGCAGGGTCTGCAAGAGGACTCTCGGGATCTAGGTCTCAGCTCTGCAGGAAAGCAGAAAGTGCTGAAAGCCTTAGCTAGAGCTAGGCCTTCCAGGCTCCCCGATGTAAAGCTGAGTTTTGATTAGAGCTGGAGCTCTCAAGGCTTTTGGACTCCCAGGCTTCAGCAGCAAGCCATGATTCCCTGGCTCAGGTGGCTGCATGTGAGCTAGGGAGCTGGGGATAGGGTGCCATTCAGTAGGGTAGGGGAATGGTGCCTGATTTGCCAGGAGTTCATCGATCCCCTCCATGTTTCAGGTGAAATATTTTGCGTTCAACAAATTGCCATTTTCCAACAAAAATCTGTCTCACTTAAATGTTTCCAGCCAACTCAAGTCACAAGTGAAAATGAATATGTGAAGCTCGATCTGGTGCCAATTTGTCCTGATCACATGTTCATCAATTAGTAAGGAACAAATGTGTGCATTTCCCAGTCTTTCTGGAGGGAGTAGCCCTGAGTGCTGCTGTCAAGATTCAAAATTTATTTGTGAAGCTGCGGAGAGAAAACTTTTCAATACACCTGCGACTATTGTGCTGAGCTCAATTATTCCTTCCCTCTCATGAGGACTGTGTTAATCAAGAAATTGTATAATTGTGTATACTTAGTTTATATATTAATGAGTGTTTGTATTCAGATAGATAATATGTAAACCAATGGGTATAGATGGATGGATGGCTAGAGTTCTCTTTAAAAGGTAATCAGGATCAGGCTTGAGGATACTAGGCCTTGTATAGTCATATAGGAGCGCACAGTCTCTATGAGAAAGAGCGTGCAGTCAAAATATGAGGACAGTAAGATTAACTGTAATCATTGACTGATAGAATTAGCTGACAAACACCATCTCTCCTGTTTGTATTTTATCATAACAGAGCTGCTTATTTTGTGGTAGAATTAATTTCCATAGGACTGGTTCAATAACGCCTTGGTATTGCCAGGTGTTACGTTTTTACCCTAATGATTCATAAATTGATGATGGACGTTGCTGTGCTGGTTGATATTTTGCTGGATTGCTCTAAGCAATTGTTATTTATGAGGTTGCACAGAAGGATCATGCTTAGCAGGACCTGTAATAAATAGCTTCTTTTGGAGTTTTTGTTTAGTTTCATTTTTAATTAAGAAGCTGCTAGGTATAGCTTGGAAGTCTTTTTATGCACTGACAGGTTATCAGGATCAGGTCATAAGAGCTGTTTCACCCAAAGTAAACTTCATCATTTCCATGCTACAGAAACAGATGTTTCTGATTTTTTTTCAGTTGAGTCTGATGTTTATGTTGACTTATGTGTGAAGGAATCCTACTGTTCTTAGTACCCGACCTCTTTCCACGGGCTCAGAATGCAGAGTTCACTCATTAGCTAAATTTTGTTTTTTGAAACAGTGTGAGAAGTGTGGAGCTGAGATTTCTGTAATGCTAGTAAACTGCTCTGCTTAATACATGCTTTTGTCTTTCACCTCTTGAACCAGGTTCATCAGCACCAAGACAGGGGTGAGACCTTTCAATGCCAGCTATGCCCTTTTACTTCCTCCCGCCACTTCAGCCTGAAACTCCATATGCGTTGCCATCAGCATTTCCTCAGGACAGAATCCAAAGTGAAGGAGGAAATACCAGAAACTGAGGTGAAGGGGTCACCACAGCTAAATAGTGACTCCTGTCCGGGACCACAGAGGGAAGGAGTTGGACCTGACCTTATGGGATCAGCAACTGTATCTAAAACACCTGATGTGGCTGGGCAGGCTAGTGGAGGAATTCCACCTTTACTAGTGAAAGAAGAGCCCAAAGATGACAATGGCATCTCAGCTGCACCTTTTGCTCTTAGCACTATTGACAGAGCCCCCAACAACACAAAGCTGAAAGACTCCTCTGACTTTGTGGCCAGTACAGCATCAGCACTATTCAGCCAAGACATCTCTGTCAAGATGGCATCAGATTTTCTTATGAAGCTGTCAGGTAATTGAGCAGCAAGCAGCAGCAGCGGCTGCTCCTTTTATGGGCTAAGAAGCTCTTTGCCTTGGGTCTGCTAAGTCATTGAATTGCAGAGAGAAAAACATTGCAACTTCTTAACTTGTAATTTCTTGTTTCTTTGGATAAGAGGAGAGTTGCATGATGGAGGGAAGAGGGGAAGCAGTGAGAGAAGAGAGAAAGAGGGATTTTGCTGTTTAAGTATTAAAATCTGGGACTGGGAGTGAGAACTTTTTTTCCAGACGATGATGTACACTGACAGTTACCTCAGCAAATCTCATTTGGTGTGGTTTTTTTAGGCATGCTAAATATCTGTAGTTCTGGATGCTAGATATCTGTAGTTCTTGTTTAAATTCACTGAGGGTCACAGGCATCCAGCATATTAGAAAATTCAGCTCTTTACTTCTTTGTCTTTAACCATCTGTTAAATAGGACCAATAACAATCAGTGAGCTTCCTTTCAGAGTAGCATATGACGTCTAACTAGTCAAAGCTTGTGAAGTATGAATGTTACTGCGTTTCTTGATTATTAACATAAAAAAATGACAGTCTTAGAGATTCATGAACAGTTTTTAATTTTTTTTTACTATTTTAATTGAAATCCATATCTAATGCAAAACATGTTTATTGTGGTGGGTTTTTTTCATTGTCAGATTATTGCTGTGAGAATGATATTCATATGTGAGAATCTGAAGTGGAAAATGTGTTTAGGGAAAATCTATTATATTTTATATGCTCTCTTATTGATTTGACTGGAGACTTCAGAATTGTGGACATGCTGGGGGTTTGTTCTATACTGAATATTTTCAAAACTGGTCTTTAATTTTTAAAGAGAAAAAAGTCAGGAAAAATGTCACTGAAGAAACTTCTGCTTCACAAGGAGATGACAGTCCAAGTTGCAACTTTTAGACTTTGGAGATAGAAGATAGCCTTTTCAATAGAGAATAATCGGTCACCTTTTTCCTTTAAATTGAATGTAAGTTGCATTTTAGTAAATTTTATTGTCAGGTAAACTAGGAAATTAGCTCTGTCCTAATGTCCCTGCCTAGGTGAAACTGCAGCCTTTTATTGTGAAAAGGTTCACTGTCCTCATCTGCCCAGGCCTCTGGGATACCTCTGGGAATAGAGGTATAGTTCTGTGGGGAATAGAATAGAGTGGGGAAACATCAGAAATCAAGCTTGAGCCTTCATGGAGCCAGCCATGAAAAAGAATAGATCTGAGAAAAGCAGGAAGTAAAATGGGCTGGCACAAACAGTTTCTTGTGTGGGTTGAAGAAGCCACAGGAATCTTTCAAAAAAAAAAAAAAAAAAGCATTAAAAGCATTGATACATTATGACCAACAAAAAATGAGTGAGGATGAGTCTGTTTTGTTTGTGCATTTTTTTAATTGAGTTTCAAATTTGGACTCTATGAAATCCATTTTTGATGTCTGACAGCTGTCCCATGTATGTTGTCATTCTGATGTCTATTTTAAATTTGTATTGTACGCGACGTGGCTCAATGCATCAACTGTACTGAACAGTAGATGGTAGTGCTCATGAAGGATGCACAGAAGCAAGAATGAGAGCAGAAAGCAGGAGAGGGAGAAAAGCTTGAATGCTGAAAAAAACATACAACATTTTGATGTGTTGTTTTTCATGTAGCAGTTGATGGGGAGCTGTTTACAGTTTGGCAGACGGTCATGTTTTCAGTGTCTGATCTATTGGCATCAGAAAAAAGATACAAATGTACATTATTCATGCAAAAGGCCTATGCGGTTATTTTATGGTGACTTACTAAAGGTCTTGAAACCTGACTTGTATGCACTGTTACCTAGCAACATGTTATAAAGTCACTGGGGGAGTGAGATGTATCTGTAATTTTGTATGTGTGCATATTTGGATGAAAATGTACTGCCAGTCACCAAGTTTACTACACAAGGAGAGCAATGTTAAAAGGAAAAGAATTTCTTTACTCCTGAGATTTATATTGTGTTATATACATTTAGCTCATGCTTTCCTCCATACAATGTGCATAAATTCAGAGAAGAAGTAATTCTCTTTTAGCAAGTTGGCTAAGTAACAGCTGCATTTTTTTTTGACTGCTTGCTGTGCTGAACCAAGTTCCTTTGAGTGATTTCTTTAGTATGACGCTCTCTTCTTAGGCCCATCAGAACTTCAATTATTGGCCTTACCTTTTCAATTATATAAATCTTTTGACATATCAAATTGTATATGCCAATTGTAACAGCCAACACAGATTTATCGAGACCAAATTATGTCAAAACAATCTAATTTTCTTCTCTGACAGGCCTCGTGGCTAAGAAAGAAGCAGTAGATAGATATCTAAGCTTTTAGAATTTGGCATTTATTCTTATTGAATATTGATGGCTTAAATTAATTATTTTTGCTTGCCAATGTTTATTGCCCCTCCTCTTCTTGGTTAGTTTCAGTTTGCACACCTCCAGTTTCGTGGGAAACCTTGGGGCCTGTTGGTTTTCATTTCTGGGTAGTTTCAGCCTCTTCTTTTTCCAAGCATCTGACTCAGAGGCATGCTTGCCTCCCTTCAGACCCCAGAGTTACGTTTTCCAGTACCATCTCAGAGCAGAAGTTTAACTAGAGCATCTGGGGTGGAAGATGGTACAAAATTGGTGTTTATTAACTACAGTCAATTTTAAAATTGAATCTTCACAAGCATGTGTATAATCTTGACTCTCAATATTATTTCTGATTGTGTAAAGCAATACTTTTCTAGTCTAGATGAAGTGGATATCAGGTGTCTGGAAAACAGTACATTGAGAGTAGTTTGCAGTCAAAAGAGATCTGGGAAAAATGTGCAAGTATTCAACAGACAGAAGCACGAATACAAAGTCAGTAACTGCTAGCTAGGTGACAGTTCTGTAGGAAAGGAACAGGAGTTAATAACATCATACTGTTGCTAAAATGGCACTCATTGTACCAGGATGTATAAGGAGAGAAACAGCCCCAAAGAAGGGGGAAACGATCCTGCTCTTTGCAGTCTTGCTAAAATCCAAGTTTTTGGCATTATAGTTCATGAAGAGCATGGACAAGTTGGAAGGACTTCAGAGTAGAGCAGTAGAATTCACTGGAGGTTTAGAAAACGTGTCCAGTGAGGATGGATGAAAGGGAATGAGGTTGTGAAGCCTACAGAGAAGACTAAAGAGAGTCGCTACTACACCTTTAATGCATTAAAAAGTTTGTTGGGGGCAGAGGGGAAAGGAGTTATCTATTGGTAATTCATGGTGTTTATGACAAAAAGTAACAGGCTTATATATTGTTGTAGGTTTTAAGTTGGCATTAGGAAAATCTTTGCAAAACTTGAGCCTCTAATTGTATGGAGAGATTGCGGCACCTCCACCACTGGAGATTTTTAAAAAACAGTTAACTACCTGTCAGATATGGCTGGTCACATATTAGGCAGTAGGATGGACTAGATCTGTATGTCTCAGCAAACCATACAACATCAGAAACAGTTGCAGGAAATTCTAGCTGAACAACAAGTAGAAAGTTGTGGAGTAGCAGAGTGGGGAAAAAATTTACAGATGTTCAGAGTTGGACCTGATTTTGAGTTGGCCATAAGTGAATTGAGATGATAGTGCTCAAAATGCCTTCTGAATTTTTATTCAGAAGGACTTAGGGGGTCTTCAGATTCAGAGAGGTAGAGAAATACTCGTGTAGGTGACCTTCTGAGATCCCTTCAGCCCTGATTTTTTTTTATGGTTCTGTGCCATTGGTTGCCACAAAGATTTTTAGATGTATGCTTTCTGAAGTAAAGCATAACACAAATCGCCAAACGTAAATCTAAAAATAAGAACAAACATTGAAATCTTTTCCAGATTCCATTCTCTAGGTCCTCCTTTAAGGTAGGAGATGCTTTTAAATTCACAAGCAATATAAAAGGGTTCTCTAAAATTTTATTTAACTTTGGAAGGATTATTGTTTGTAAGGAAAATTAGCTGAAGACTCTTAACATATAACCTTAAACTAGAAGAATGTTTAAGCATGGGAATATTTTTGCTTTCAAACTTTCTCCCTCTTATTTCAGTGAGATTGCCTGTATGCTTTAATTTGCCCGAATACTTTGCTGAGTTAGTGCTTTGCCAGAATGTTTTGTTCTCCCGGTCCACTAATTCTCTGTAACCGCATTCATATCTTAATTTGCAGAGTATTTGGTTTTCCTGTTTTAAAAGTTTCAGTGGTAGACATTATACAACACATCGTTTTAAATTCTGATGCCCTTCCACCCACTTCTAAGGCTTGTTTTCTTCTGTAATAAAAAATGGCTTTCACAGTGATCCAAATTACCGTGGCCACTATACTCTTGTGAAGTTATTACTGTGCCTGTGTTATGTGCAGCAGTTACTTTTCATAACATTCAAAAATAAATGAAACCCATCAAAATGAATGTGATTCTTGCACTATTGATCTCAAAGGAATTCTGTGTGGAAATGGTAATTGTAAAGCATACTTCATTCCTGGCCTCTCTCCTTGACTTCTGTGTGTTCACCAAGTGCATTACTCTAGAAAGTATGTCTCTTCATCTTCTGACATTGTGTGTTATCAATTGTGCCTTGCTTCTGCAGTTCATTTTATGTTCCCCAGGTTACTCACATGGAAAAACTTTAATATAGAAAGGGGGAATGAGAGATAACAGGCATGCTGAGTGTTGGGGGCTGGCCATGTTAAACAGCGAGAAACGGTGGTTTCTCCCAGTTTAAGTCATGTCTGATGTCACTGCCGTGTGAGGAGTCAAATCTTTATTTTGGAAAGTAATGCTACCATGGGATTTTGGTGGCTGTCCAAAGAACTTGGACTTTGCATTCGTGTTTTCTTAGCTGATTCCATTAATGGCATAACAAAATTGTAAATCATCAGACAGCTACATACAAAATATTAGTAGATAAGCTAAGTAACCACTTAGCTTATCCATTCTGTTTGCCTTTTGAAAAGTACTGCATTCCTTAAAGGTAACACAAGTAACTTGAAATGTTGCAGCATTTGCCATTGACAGTACTGAACTGGCTGGCTTGAAGACTCTTCAAGCAGCTATTTTTAATAAAACAAAAGCATGTCCAATTTAGTTGTCATAATTGATGTATTTGTGTAGCAGGTTCCAAAGAAAAGACCATGCTGCCTATATTTAGGATTCATAGTTTATGCCAGAATGTAAAATTTCAATTAGAATATGTAAGCGGACAGGACTGGCAATTATTCAGCCATATCTTTAATTTAAAAATACTGTGAATTCCATAATGCTGCTGTCAGTGTAAATACCCCTGATGTCATCAAGATCTCTTCAAAGTGCCTCTCCAGATTCACATTTTCATAATTTCTGTATAGACCGTTACTTTAAAATAAAACTGAAAAACGGCAATAGCACAGCTGATGAAAACTTGGGCAAAGAAAAGCTTTTAATGATCTTTGCCACTGATACATCACCACCCTTATCATCCCTTTTCAGCAATTGCTAGTCTTATATCCAAGAATTTCCTGGTATTCTTAAAATCACATGCATCATATTTTATACCTTGTAGAAATACTTAGAGTTTAGCCAGTGCAGACTGCTCTAATTCAGTTTTTTAAAATGAAGTATAACGAATTGCCTTTTTGTTTACTCAGCCCAATACAACTTAAAAGACATGAATATGATTCTGGACCAGCCCTGTGCTTACAGCTTTGTTTTAATATCTACAGAAACTCTTATGTTTAGGAACAGCTAGACAGATATATCTTTTGCTTCCCTGATCACACCATTACTCTGGGCAGAAGTCCTAGCTCATGAGCCATTCTGTCAGATCTATCCAAAACGGGAATTGAGGACATTGTTAGTTCAGTCATCTCTGATTATTTGTTTTGTTTTTTTGTTTTTAATTTTCTTGACCAACTATATTCTGGTGGCATTTCTCTCTTCTTCTGTTTCTGTTCCTTTGTAGAGAGAAGAAATTTCCGTGCTCCAAACGATTCTTTCCTGTCAGCAATGAATTTTGCTTTGCTCCTCCCACTCTGTTCCCCTTCTTTTCTCTTGCTCCCCCAGAAGTTTACCTAGTCTGCTATTACTTTGACTTTTACCTGTAAAAGAAAACATGGTTTTAGCAGAAGTTACAGTCTTGTTTAGCACGTGGTACATAGGCTGTATACCAGACATCTTGGGGTATGGGGAGGGACACGTATGGTCCTCCAGGTGCGATAGCAATTTGCCAATTTCCTTCATTCCATTTGGACTAGAAAGTTGTAAAATTCTGGGAGGAGAGTATCAGGACTGGCCATTGTCCAGTGTTGTGTCTTATTTTGCTTGACTACAGGTCCTTAAATGCAAAGCAGTTTTAGAGAAGATCGGGATAATTAGTGACCTTTTCTGAACCTCTGCTTACACAATTTCAACATACTTAAGCAAGATAATTTGGAAGACCTCCGATTTTAAGTGGTCTCTGGAAGCCCTGAGGTGGCAAGTCTTGGCATCATCATACTTCTCATGATAGTCTATTCTGCCATTCCACTGCTCTGATAAAAAGCAGTGTTTTAATGTTGAGTGTCCTTGAGCCATGAGTAGCTTCCCATCCTCTACCTTGGAGCCCTATATGTTAGTTTATTTGGCTGAGGGCAGAGTAGAGGGATTTGAAAATGAGATATAATTAAGCTAGCACTCCCAGGAGGGGTAAGTAATATGAGGTGTTCTTGGACAGATCAGTACTCCAGGGCAGAAAGCACTAAAAGGAAATGAGAGACCAGCTAGACTGTCCTGCTAGAAGAATAGTATTTCTCCTTTTGGACCACTTACAATGTAGGCAGCCTCTGTGTATAGTAAGTTGAACATAATTTATCAGCCCAGTTGGATTTTAGTCTGGAGATTCTCCAACAGATTCCAGTTGTATAGATTTTTCTTGCAAAGCAATTAGCTCACTGGTGGCTCCTTCTGTAGCATTTGAACCCCTTACTCAGTTCTTGAGTGTCCTCAAACATAAGCCATAGTCTCCATGCAGAATGCCAATGCCTACCTGCACATTTCAATTACTAGAGTGAAAATAGCAGAAGACTCAAGTCATAACCTTTATTGACCACAGATGCATTCAGGAGGAGGATGTCCAGCATCAGGGAAATGTATCTTCCAAATACTGTGGAACTGAGCTATTGAAGGTCCTTGGCTTCTTTTGACCATCATGGCTCACAGCTTCCCACCTGGAACAGAAGATTCACTGCATCATTCAGATGCACTAGCTCCACTGGGACCTGAATGAAATACTGTTCTTTTTTCCTCAGGTAGAAGTCATGCTGTGGTTCTCTTCCACGGTGGGTCTGACAAGAATTGAAAAGGTCTCGAGGAGATCAGTTCAATTTGCAGTGCATTTTGCAATGTATCCACAGTTTCCCCTTTCCCCTCAGGCATGAGTGTCCTGCTCTATCTCATCTTTGTATCAGTAGTCAAGGATCACTATGATGGTGCAGTAGTGTACTGTGGCATTAGAGGTTTTCAGCACAGCTTGTTTTGACCCAGACTGTAGATGCTTTTTGTCATGGCCTCCTCTTTTGTGACAACATTTTTTGTTGTGGATTCTTTTTTTTTTTTTTCCCCCCCTCTCATGTTCTTTGCTCAGACAGATGGAAG
>VXAL01000595.1:218947-243629 GCA_013399475.1 Chauna torquata | reverse complement strand
AAGATAAAAATCGGCAGTTTGGAATCTTGATTTATTTTTTCTGGATACGAAATGGAATGGAATGAATGTAGCATTATCAACCCTCCTTGAGAGACTGCTGCCTGTTGGTTGGGCTTTCTGTGTTGTCGTGTGTGTCTGCACACACACACACACACCCCGGTGTATTTCTGAATTAAATTACTGTCTTTTTTTGGATTCGGTCCGCAGGCAACATATCCTTCAGTCTGTTCTCATTGCAATTTAGCATTAATGTAAGTTAACTACAAATTAAGTATATGTATGTGTATCTATTTTTGTATGTAGATAGAAGATGTTATTCCTTCTGGGGAGTAATAATTTTGTAATTCAATGATACTTTAATAGACTTCAACATCATCTCTTTAATCCTTGTCTAGTTCCAATTTTTTAAAAGATCTTTCAGTCGTAGGGTTTTTGTTTGTTTTTTAAATTGGTCTCAGTCAACTTTTATTTCCCTTATTTGCAATGATTTTTCTTACATCTGTTTATTGTTCTCCCTAATATAACTAGTAGATGCGTCATAGTTACTATTACCCATTTGTTAGGAATTCTGTCCGTAACTGTGAATCGAAGATGGGGTAAACGCAGGGGTGGTTTATGGACTTTTGTTTGTTGTTTTTTGTTTTTGTCTCTAGTTTTAATGTATGGATCTGATAGACTGGACAGCGTCCCCCCTTTTTATTTTGTCCTTCTGTTTAGGTTTCATTTACTTTGTAATCTGCTTTAACGTATTTCAAGAAAGAGTAAAAGCCCCATTAATTGAAGCAATAGTATTGAAACAGACCTAGTAGTTGTCTGAGTTTGTTTTTCTTTTCCTGGGAAAGAAAAGTGAGGTAAATGAATCTTCTGGGTTTTGTGATTTGTCTGTGATTAAGATGTTTGATTTTTGGAAAGTGTGATCAGTTAAAGGAATGTGCTGTCAGTTAGCAAAACAAATAAAAATCTGCCTCTTTCCTAGTTTAATAATTCTGTCTTCTGTCCAAAGCAAAGTAATTAGAGTAGGTAGAACCAGCTGCATAGATAAGAGCATTAGTCTTGGGTTTCTGTTTTCCCTTACGTAATATTACCAAATGCACATCATCAAGACTTCCTCTCAATCGCTGAACCTTGACTACATTTTGTATTTCTCATAGGTGAGGTCTGGTAGACATACAGGGACAAACTGAGTATACAGATCTCATGAAAAGCTCATTAAGACTATGGCTAATGTTGTGTTGGTAGATTTGTTGTCAATGTAGTTTTTGCATTGGTATCCAGGGTGGTGGATCAAAAGTGTGAGGCTCATAGCAGTATATACTAGCAAAGTGGGAGAGCTAACGTGGGGTAGGGAAAGAAGGGGTGAGCAAGAGATGGGAAAGAAAGGAAACTTGATGCCCTTTCAAAATCATTTTGGGTATGCCTCTGTCATGAACCTGTTTAAGCTCTGGGATGACCTACCTTGACTTGTTGGGTCTCTGAGCTGTTAGAGCTTGACTAAGAATCTGAGTCTAAGAATAGTCTTGGGATGAAGGGCATAGAGGTACCATTTGACATCTGCCCTTGGTAGAGGTCAGATTGTCCCCTGAATTTTGGCTTTGTGATAAGAGGGTTTAATAAATGATAATTTCTTCCAAAAGTGCCCACCCTGATCCTTGTGCTACTTCCCCTTCTAGTGATGGGGGATCCCATAAGTCACTGTGGACTAGGGTCCTGATGCTGGAAGAAGTTGCTAGCTTAGGGCTATGATATTATGTAAATTTAGTTACAGTGGTTCTACTTGTGCATAGATGTTTTTACATTGATCTTAACATGGCTTTTGGTGGACCGTGGTGAATGGTTGCAAACTTACACTGATCTATGTATGTCAATTCAGCATCACCTCTGTATTTTAAATGGCAAGATTGTCCGCTGACCTGGTCCATAATGCTTCCTCTACGGGGTTCATTTCATGGGCAGAAACACAGCAGGCTGCATGGGCTAATGATTGTTCTCAGTGGGTCTTTACCTCTTCACTCAGACTCAAGTTTCCTTTATTTTGTGGAACAATCTGAATTAATGCCTTCTTGAAATGAATACATTCAAAAGATTTTTCTCCAGGTTCTCTGAAAGTTCAGGAAGAATGCTCTCTAACAGTTGCACTCAGCTCCTGGTAGAGGCATTTTTCATATCTGCAGCAGCTAGAGTGGCTTATTTTAAATGGGAAAGAATGCAGAAGGTAGTGCAGCATAAAAGGTTTNTTTTTTTTTTTTTTGTAAGTACCTTGGTAAGGTTAAGATTGGTTTGAGAGCCTTAATCTGTATTTTGGTGAATTAAAACATGCTTTAATGTTTCCTATTTCTGTTTTTGCTATTTTTTTTTAAAGGAAAAAGCAATTCCTAATACTGGTAAAAGTGCTTATAGTTTATACTAAAAACTACATATATAAACTGATTTCATTTCTGAAATAGTGACTAGTGCCAGTGTGTATGTACATGCTGCATATGTGTACACAGTTTGTACCACTTCATTTAATCTTTTTTGTTGGTAACGGCTTCCCAACCAATAACAAGGGCAAAAATACAGTTCATCCAAAGCCAAATCAAACAACTCTGAAACATAAATAGAAAAGATTTAAATTTTGTGTTACGGGGTAATATAATTGCTTAAAAAAAAGAAAAAAGACAATGGATTGTATGAAAATGAACACAGAAGCAAATGGAACTGACTATTTGCAGGAAAGATGGCAATTGTGCCCCATGCTTTGAGACTGAGGTCTCTGGGAGATGGGCAGCACTTCAGTGGCCTGCAGGAATTCACGTTCTAGGAGTCAGATTTTGGGGGAACTGCTGAGAAGGCGAGTGTCTGAGGAAATAAGCCAGGCAAGTGAGGAGCCAGAGAGTAGGTAGGAAGCAGTGAAGTAGAGGAGGAAGTAGTCCGAGGGCTTAAGCCAGGGAGCTTTGCCAGAATTTGGGTAGATTTGACCTGTCAATACCCTGTGCCTTCAGTTGGATGTTACTGTCCCTGTAGTCCCATTTCCTCAGCTTTTGCTGTTCATGCCATGGGTCTGTAAAACAAACAGCTCCCTGCAGCAGGCAATGTGTAATGAATTGACTTCTGATGCCCTGCTGTGTACAATAAAGTGTTGTGGGGTGCTTCCTTCTTACGTGGTCTGAGCTTTGACAGAGCTCATCTGTAAGAGTCATGAAAGTGGGTGGGGGAATGTCATGTGGAAGGAGGAAAATATGTGGGAGAGAAAAGAAAGGTAGTGAGGTAAATGGTGAGAGAGCTTAGAGAACAAAATGGGGATGATGCTCTATCTTTCATTATTTGTGGAGACAAAGGTTTAGAGAGGTGAGAAAGATGTAAACACATTAAACTTTGGGGCACTGAAGGAGTCAACTGCCATGTGTTACTGTGAATTTAAAGTGGAATTTTGAACAAGAAAAAGCCACTAACAACTGACAGGAAAGGAGGCATCTCTTCATGGTCAAAACTAAAGAATTAAAATAAGAGCTGATGAAAAACAGTGCAATCTCTTTAGCTTCCTGTTAGTCATGCATTCTACTGATGAAATTATATTGCTTGGTTTTGGAAGTATTGTTTAAGAGGTGTTCTTGGTTTTATCCCTTCAACTAAATGTAGTGCAAAGGATCCATTGCTGCCTGGTGGTATCTGAAAGACCATTCAAGAACAGCAGAGTTCGGTGTGTAGATTTTAAACAGCTCCAAGGTTTCTGTATCTGTGTAGCTGTTTACATGGAGTACTTGAAAGGATTATTTTATACTTGCTTGCTTTCTTTTTTTACAGATGTAGAACCTGAAACAGTGCTCTAATAGCATCTACCAATGCAGAGTTGTCTAATAAAAATCCCTCTGTTTTCTTTCTCAAATAATACGAACTTTTAGGACCTAGGAATTTGCAGTTCTTTCTCTCTTTACACCTCTCTTAGTTTTCTGATCTTTGCATTCTTCATGTCTTACCTCTTTTCCATGCTCTGAAGAACTCAATATGTGGTACCCATGGCCTTTACAAATTTGCCCTTCTGTGGGATGGTATTTTGAACTTCCATCAAGCCTATGGAAGACATACAAACCAATGACCTCGTGGGATGCTTTTTAGTTGGAGTAGGGACAAAAGAAGAAAGAGAAGTAGGATGTTTTCTTGAGCTCTGGTTTTTGTTTGCAGTTTTTGTTTCAAAACTGCCCCTTGCTACAGAAGATGCAGATGTTTATTTAGCTCTTGAAGCATCTTTGGATACTGTTTGACACTCTTGCTTCCAATACCTGCTCTAGCATTTTTCAGGTTGTGGTTTCTTACTGTTACTAGCTGCTCTGTGTTTATATATTACACAGCTCATTAAGTCTACCTTTTTTCCTTCTCTTGACAGCTGCAAATCAAAAAGAGCCCTTGACTCCAAAGTTTAAAGTGAAAGATGAGCCTAAAGATGAAGAAGCTGCAAGTTCAACCTTGTCTCAGTCCAGCTATGTGTTCAGCCAGGAGTCCGAAGCCTCAGCTCCCAATGTCCCTGAGGAGAAACTCAAGCCACAGGAAGTGCAGTCAAATGTGATGAGGCAGGACATGTCAGTCAAGGCAGCATCTGAGCTCCTCATGAAGCTCTCAGGTAGATATTTAATTTAATAATTTTCAACTTAATTTTTTTTCAAGTATACTAACAAGGTTACCTTGCAGAACGAAGGTAAAGAAGCTTTAGTAGCAAGTGAGGGAACAAATGAAAATGTCTGTCTACACAAGTTCTTGTACATAAGACATCTCAGTTTGTTCTGTCACCACAGTATCTAATTATCTGTGTTCTGCACAGATTTCGGTGGTCTCCAAAGTAATGACTATGGGATAAGTCAAAAGAAATGATGCCTTAAAGCTTTTAGATGCTGTCATTTTTAAAACGTACCAAAACATGTTCATACCAATTTATTTACATCTGTGTCACTTCATTAAAATCATAAAAATGTGTGTCTGTACTGAACTATACCTGATATAGCTTTAAAAATGATAGGCTTTTAAAGCGTTTTATTTTTTCCTGACAATATATTGTACTCAAAATTGTAAGATAGGCTGTTTAAAAAAAAAAAAAAAAAAGTAAACTGAGCCGCCTTTCTGCTGTTAGAGAGAACACTTGAATGTGCCTACATTGCCTTAGTAATACATTGTCCTGTTAGACAGTTGGTTGGTATGCATGTGTATATACATGAGTACTGTTACAGCTGGAGGGAGCCAAATAAAAACGTATGTTCTGCTAATTATGCTTTATCTAGCTGTCAGAGTTGATGTTTAACCTTAGAGAAAGTAGAAGGTTTGAATTCTCCCTGCCGGGAACAGGTTTTTAAGTGAATGATGAAAAGGATTTGAATTTACAAGTACATTTCAATTTTTAGTACCAAGAAACAAAAGTTGGTCTGGGAGCCTTGGATTCATACTTCCCCACCTGAACTGGATCAGCTAGCTTTGACTTTGGGGGGGGGGGGGGGGGGAGCAGGCAGGCAGGTGTAGGTGTTGATGTGTGCCAAAGTCACACAAGAGGTGCCAGTCCAGTGGAAACGCTTACAAGTTCATGAACTTCTGATAACCCTGCCAAATCTATATGAAATTATATGAAATTATTTGGCTTCATTGGATACTGCCAAAATTGAATTTGAGTTCAAATTTATGCCTGAAAGATTTCAACTGACTATATATTTATATAAATATTTCCGTAAAGAAAGAACTCTATAACTTAATGATTTTTCAAGTGCTTCAGAGACACTAAGCTTCTTGACTGTGAACGTTGGATTCAGTACTAACAGGCTGTGTTTAAATAGTTTTATTACAGACTTTATTATATTAGAGCATTAATGACTTAAATGTCTGTTCATGCTGGTGAAATCTGGCATGTACAAAATCTTGATTAAGTCGTCAGTCACTTCTGCTGGGAACTCCCAGTGTTTAAAGGTTCTAGTAAGAAATATGCTACTATAATATTTTTATTATGATCTCTTAGTGGTTGCACAGTTTTTGCTGACAGTGGTTAATCAGTAGATTGAAAGGTAAAGAATTAGGATTTAGTCAGTATTGCTGCAGTGGACGTTCCTGAATCAGCCAGTGGGTGGAGTCATACTAAGTTTATCACAAGTACTGTTTTCAACTTGCACTTTTCTGAATTACCTACTGAAACAAAGTGTAAAGAGGAAAAATGCTAAGATACGGTTTAATGTAGGACAAATGTAAGAGGGAAATCTAAGATCAATAACCTCTTTAGTGTTTGGTTGTGTTTTTTGTTGTTGTTGTTTTTAACTTCATCTGGTAGAATATTCTGAGATCACTATTGACTTCCCAGATTATCTTAAGCAATTGTGCACTTTATTATTAGTGATGTAGTATTTAAATAACTATACCCCTTCTTCAGAACAAAGTGAAAACGAGAACAAACTTCCTCCTTTTTCCTGATACTGAAAGGAGCAAAAAAAAATGGAAAGGAATGAGTACGTCTGGATGTTCTGATGTCTGTGGGAAATCTTCAGTCAAGTGCACTTATTAGATTTGATATATTGCATAATTGAGTTTAAGTAGGGTCCTTCCGGACTCTGTATATTCTTGGTAAAGACTGAATGGATTACATCCTTGCCTTTTTATTTTCACTTTCTTCTACGTACTGCTAATTAAGAACACCTTCACTGCATACAAATTAGGCAAGGGATTTCCAGCACAATAGTATTTTGCTTTCTGCATTCCTGACATACATGTTTCTGTTATCCCCTAGCAATAATATTGCCAACTGTTGCAGCCTCATGGAAGCCTCTTGGGATTTAGAAACATACCTTATGGTCTCCTTTCATGTGAAGGATACACTGGCTTATATTTCTCACTGGAAAATCTTTTTTCCCAAACAGATATGCTGTGCTGCTAGCTCTTAATTGCGCTTGTGCAGTTAGTGGAAAGTCTTTCTGGCTCTGGTCCCTGGTTTGGGCTGGTAGATACTGTAAGAGAGACTCATTTGTAAATCACCTGTGCCTTGAGAATATAGTGCAGAGACTCGTCAGCCACTCAGAAATCACTCTAAAGCTAGGAAAAACTTGGATTTTACTGACATAGAATATTAATAGAACATTTACTAGTTGTCGTTTGGATGTAGATGTACAGAAATGAGCGAAAAATCACACTTATAGCTGGCTATATTTTAGTTCTACTGCGCAAGGTTCTGTCTTTTCTCTGAAAGCTAAAAAGCTGTCAGGACACTTGCATGCTTCTAGCAGCAGACCACCAATGCTTAAGGTCAGGCCCTTATCCTGATTATTACTTCAGGGAAATTGGACCTTATTATGCCCTTTTGTATCAGTTTTCTCCACTGTGTTCCAATTGAATTCGGATCTCCTACCTCACAATTCATAAGCTTGATACCTAATCAAGACATCACATTTTGAACACTTCTTCCAAAAGATTATTCAAACTAGGAAGGCTGTTGTCATTTCTAGGGCTTGTCTAGGTGGAACTCATTTCCATCCGGATTGTCAAAACAAAATTTTTTAACAACTGATCTGGTACTTAAAAATAAATGGAACGCCCATTTGAAAGAAATGGTCTTTGTGGGTTAGCAGTTCCAGCTTAAGTACAGACCTTCAACCCAAGTTTTACAGAAGAACATAAAATGACTACCATGTTTTATACAAATGAACAAAGGTGAGCTGTGAATGCAGCGCATTACTAAGTCTTCACTGAGACGAGACACAATGGTAACCAAACAGATCTGAGGAGGTAGTGGAGTGGGGAAAATTGCTCTCATCTCAGCCTGGAAGGGTGCCATCCCAGCAAGATTTTAATTCCTATTAAATATTGCACAGAATCATGTACAAGAAATTGAAATAATGCATTTCAAGTACACCTGAACCAGTTTTCTGCATTCTTACCAGTTCTCTTTTATGGAACAGCTAACTGAATTCTCCAAATGTAAACTAAGTGATGCACCCAGTGATCTCTGGTCAGTTTTATGCATTCCGTCTTGTAAGAGGAAAGGTAGGTTTCAGATGAGACTGAAATTTAAAATAAATGTTTGCATTTGCATGCTAATATTGTAGTTTAAAAGCTATAGCGTTGTGGTTTAAAAGCTGTAGTTAAAAGCATTTTCTGTTGCAGTAGTCATGCTGCTAATATGTTTTGGGCATGTATTATGTTTCAGAAGCATATATTCCTTTCCCTTGTCCAGAAGGGAATACATAGCTGGAGGTATATAAAATCTATTCCAGGTACTAGTGTTTTATAAGTAATATTTTACCCTGGTGCCTTGAACTTACATTATTAAGTCCCTGTCTTTCCTAGAAATGTTGTCTGAATCACATTTGCCTTTATTTCAGCTCTGTCTGATTTGTGAGACATAGTCATTTTGCATTTCTGTAGTAACCTAGGTCTTTTTGCTCTTCTTTCAGTGGATCAATTCCCCGTGTATTTTAGATATCTTTATCATCAGTAGCAAATCCATGACCTTTGTACTATACAGTTCCTTTGGATTTTTTGTACTTCGATCCTCAGGTCACATAGTGCTTCTTGTAACATACCAATTTGCCAGTACAAACAATGCATCATAATTTCGGGTTACCAGCAGATAAAATTAGTGCATACTTATTTCCTGTGCCAAGGTTGTGAAGTAAAATGTTACATACAATTGATTCCAAAACCATCCTTGACCAACTCCGTTTATTATTACCTAATTATATGACAATTCAGCACTCTTTCAGCACAACTGCTTGTTGTGGATCTTTTTCTTTCCCACTTTTCCCCCATGTTTTCCCCGCTTTCCCCCCTCTTTTCCCCTCTTTTTTTCCTTTTGTTTGTTGTGTTTTAGATTAAGTCTTTATCCACTTGAAAATGTTTACACTAATTTACTCTTTAGTGCCTCATGATTAATTTTGTTTGACACTGTATCTTAGGTTTAACTGAAACCACATGGATTAGAACTTCTATTAAGAAAAGTGGTGGAGAAAAGGAAAAAAAAGAGAAAAAGAAAAGAAGGATTGTACAATTCTAGCATAAAATGAAGGCCAGAACTCACAAATGCTATTCCCATTCCAAAAATGACCCATTATGTCACAGGGCACAGTATAGTGAAGAACTTTCTGAGAAGGCTTTAAATTAGCTCTTACAAAAGCCGCCAGTCCAGTCACAACAGCACAGACTTCCAGAAGAACTAAATGACAATATCGTTTTAAAAAATTTGTTAAGTAGGAGTGCTGCCTATGCTTGTGTGGCTGGACAGCTGGTGTCAGAGTTACCTCATTAAAGGCTTTGGTAGCTTTATACTTGAATATCATCAGCAATGTGAATCAGAAATAACAAAAAGGAGTCCGTGGCTGGTAAGCTATTATTCTTAGCAGTCACAAAATTTTTCCAGGTTTAGTGGGTTGTGTTGGTGGTCTTTTTGTTTATTGTTACTATGGTGAAGAAAACACCCATTACTACATTCATTGGGTGAATTGGGGAGCAGAGAAGCTAGCCTTCTTACATATTTCTTTTTCGTAACTTTGTGGACTGTTCTGGGAAGTGCTTGTGTGGAGCTAGGCTGCTGTCTTTGGAGACAGCTGTTGTCAGGACTTCGTAAGTGTCCGTACCTAGATTGCAGGGGAGCTGTCAAGAGCACTTTTATCCCTGCTTAGAGAGCCTTGATAATGGAGGCAGGAGTGAAAATACAGGGAAGTCTTTTGTTCCTTGGTCTCTAAATGGTTCGTTAGAAGGCTCTGGGCAGCAGCAGGTGCTTCTGTAGAAGCCTAGAAAAGTAAGCAGAGAAGTGTCTGACCCAAAATAAGACTTTCTTTGATGGGAGCTGGAGAGATGCTGTGGCTAGCTGCATCACCAGATTGAAGACGGCTACTAGCCCAGTTTTTTGTGTCCTTTTTTTTTGTTTTGTTTCCAACAGAAATGTGAAAATGATTGTGAATGGTTAGAGTGAAGCTTTGTTTTAATTACAGTATAGAAAAAGATACAACTTTCCAGATAGCTAGATTTGTATTGCAATGTGTCAGGTCCCAGATATATTTTTTCTAGATTTTGAGGCTCTTCTGTCAATGCTGTACTGTATGAAGCTTGTATCAGGCCATTCATTCAGTTTAAGAAGTTTTTCCGTAACATCTGTATAAAAATATAACCCCCAAAGAACTTGACTAGTGATGGACTCAGGGTTTCAGTGATGGGTTGATGGATTTTATCATGTTTAATGAAAACAGTAACATCCAAATCCAAAAGCAGGAAAAAATTGAAAAAATGCTGCTCATTCACAGGAGAAGGGTGGGAAGTATGGAAGTCTGCAAAGTAGCTTCTTTTTTTCCTTATAGATATTAAAAAAAAAAAAAAAAAGTGGCAGAAAAGCAAGTATCTCATAACACAGCCTAGTTTCAAGTTCAGTAGATGTTATACTGTAGCTTTAAGTTAGTTCAATTCATCATCTTCCTTTTTTTCATGTCAGGGAAATCTGGATGTTTAATGAAAACCATGTTAATTTAAAAGATTACGTCATTTGGAATAATAAGAAACCATAATGTCTGTCGTTCAAATGTGGTTCTTTTGATGTTCTAGAGTTTTTTTTTAATTTATTTATTTATTTTAGGAAATTTTCCCTGAAGAGTTCAAACAAAGCCCCTGATCCTTAGCTTTACTGCTATTCCTTGATGATGTTCGGCCAGGTAGGAGTGGCCACAAAGCGAAGTGGGCATGTCAATTTTTTCAAACTGTCAGAGGATTGTAGATGCACAGTATTTGCAGAAGGGCCTCTTGCAGTCCCCCTTGCCTTTGGAGAGTTAGCTTGTTAAGGGAGGAGAACTGGACCCAGGCTCTTTGCAGAGATACCGCTTGCTGCAGAAATGCTAGACTAGAATTCTCTTGAACTGGGAGACTTTCATAGATTGGGATATGTTGTAAAATAACAATTCACTGCACGTGTAGACTTTTCATCAAATTATTTTTTATTTATGTTTTGTGAACATTTAAGGGGTTGGCTGTGTTCTGCAAGTAGGATCTTTCAGGTAAGCACCATACTCCTACCACTCAAACAGAAGGAACAGCAGATGCATATAGCAACTTCAGATTCATCTATTGCTTTAATNTTTTTTTTTTTTTTTTTTTTTTTGGTTTGCATTTCTGTGAGACTGAGCCTTTAGTTCCAAAATTCTGTAACATGGGATTTCTGAGTTCCACTTTAACAAATATCAGCCAGTTTTTGATGTTTTTTTTAAATGCAGGATCATGTTGCATTGATTCAAGGCCCATTGACATTGTCTTATATAAAGCAGCAGCTTGAAAAAATACTAGCAAAATAAAGCATCAAGCACAGCGCCCTAGGGAACGTCAGATGTTACTTGTTGTGTCTCTGTAGCAGAACCTTCAGGGCTCGCCAACTGTTCCCTGCCTCTAAGGTTTTATTTAAGCTGTTTTAGGGCATGTTTATTTCTAGCAAATCAGAACAATTAGCATAACAAAATGCCTGATTCTCCATACTGAAAGCTTCTGAAGTCAGTACAAGTTGACCCACTAGTTACCCTTGTCTGCTTGATTGTGAAAACTAGTACATGAGTCCAATTTATAAGACATATGGGAAAGACTTTCTAAGTTGACTCATAAAGTCGAGTTGTAAAGCTGATGGGCATTTCAGCAAATATGAACATCTTAGAATTTTGATAGGATGAGGTTTTAAATTAAATGATCAGAAGAAGTATGAATGATTTAACAGTGTTTCACTTGATTTCAGGAAGGGAAAACCATTGGACTGCTGTTGTATCAGTGAAAGCAGTATTTGCTATATGGCTTGTGTTTTTTATTAATTCTATGCACTTGATTTTGACTTTTTGGTCTCGAATAAGGTGAAAAACATACTGTGCTGCATTAGAAGAGCATGCTTAGCATGACCCCTGTATTTAGAGCTGGATGAGGTCTGCATGTACAGTGCTGTACCAGTTTGGGGCTCTGTGGTTTAAAAGGGCTGCTGAGAATTCATAGAGGGTCTAGAGGAGGGCTGCTAACCTAGTTAAGGGTCTGGGGCTCATGCAAGGAAGCACTGAGGGAACTGGGCCTGTTTAGTCTGGCAAAGGGGACTAAAGGCAGATCTAATCACAGTCTGCAACGACGTGAAGGGGACTTAGAAAAACAGTGGAGTCAAACTCTTCTCTGTAGTGGCATATGGTAAAACAAGGGTCAACAGCTACCAGCTGCAGCTTGGAAGGTTCAGATTCGATATAAGAAAAATTTCTAGTACAGCACTAGAGCAAGTGTTACCCAAGATGCTGTAGCTTTCCCTTGCTTGGAGGTTTTGAAAATTCTGCTAGATAAAGGTGCAGCTGAAATGATCTAGTGCTGATAATTCATGGAATAATTCAGTTCAGAGGGTACCTCCACAGTTCACCTAATCCAAACCCTTGTTCAATGCAGGTCCAACAATACCAGGCCGCTTGAGGTCTTGTTAAGTTTTGAATGTGTCCAAGAATGGGGAGCCCAAACCTCTCTTGGGAATATGTGCCAGTATTTGGCTGATGGTGAAAAATTTCTTCCATTTATGTGAAAAGAATTTCCCACGTTCCAACTTGTCTGTTGACTCTCGTACTGTCACTGTGCATTTCTGAGAGACATCTAACTCCAGCTTCTCTATACCTTCCCTTTACTCGTTAGAGTTGCAGACAGTAATAAAATGACTCCTTAGTGTTGTTTTCTTAAGGCTGAACAGATCCAATTCTCTTCACTCTTAGGTCTTGCAGTTGCCCCCAGCCATCTTGGTAGCCCTCTACTTGAACATGCTCAAGGATGTCAGTGTACATTCTGTACTGGGAAGCCCCAAACAGAGCATAGTGCCCCAAATGCAGTCCAGTAAGTGCAGAATAGAGGGTAAGAATCACCTTCCTCTACCTAATGGCTACAGGTTTGCTATACAGCCCAGCATACTGTTGGCCTTCATTGCCATGAGGGCACATTGCTGACTTGTGTACAACTTGTTCACCAGGTGAACAAGTTTGCTTTTGGCAAAGCAGCTCTCTATTTAGTGGATGTCCAGCCTGTATTATCATGTGCTGTGACTCTATTATAAATGCAGTACTCCGTGTTTTCCCTTTTTTTGAACTTCCTGAGGTTTCTGTCAGCCCATTTCTCTACCCTTTTGAGGTCCCTCTGAAGAGCCGTGCTGCCCTCCAGCATATCCACGATTCTCCCTGATTTGGAATTGCCTGTGAGCTTGCTAGAAGTGTGTTCCTGCACATCATCCGAGTTGTTAATAAAGACATTAAGGAGTGGCAGGCCCACTGTTCACTCTGAAGGACTCTGGCTATCAGTTAGACTTTGTATCACTGACTGCCACCCCTTTAGCCCAAGGATCCAGCCATGCTTCAACCCATATTGTAGTCTGCTTATCCAGTCCATACGTTACCAGTTTGGCGATAACGATGTTTATTAATGATGATGCTAAAGGCCTAGCAAAAGTTAAGGTAACAAAATCTGTTGCTTTGTCCACATAGCCAGTCATTATATCACAGGAGGCAAAGAGGTTTATCAGGTATGATTTGCCATTGGTAAATCAATGCTGGCTTTTCCCAGACGCAGTATTGTCCTTCATGGGCTTGAAAATGGCCTCCTGGAGGATTTGCTCTACAATCTTTCAGGAGACTGCGGTTAGGCTGACCAACCTCTAGACAGAAATAAAAATACTTTTGTCAGTAACAGTACTTGGGGGAAATAATGATTAACAATTATTTGTCCACATTTTTAATTACAAAACAGTATTTGTATGCAAATAAACCTAACTACTGCCTTTTGCATGGGGGTAATGTGATCTTACTAGATCAGATGTAGTGTCGGGGGCTCACTGGTTGTAGGCATACTGCAATGGAGGAGCACTCAGCATTTTACCCCACAGTCCTAGTCCTGCTTGTCCAAATCAGGGAACTTACTGAAATGCACAGCAGCTCCTCCCTGGTTGTCCTGTTCCCAGGGATGCAGGGATGGCGTACGCTGAAGTCTCTTCATGGCATATAGTTTGTTGGTTTGTACGCCGAGTGACCGGGATGGCTGGATATACCTTGACAGCATCTGCCTTGCCGTGTACGTTTGCCAACAGTCACAGTGTCCCCTCTTGCCCCTCCTGAGTTCTAGACCTGCTTCTGCAACTGTGAGGCAGACTGAATCTAAGCACAATGCTTAGGATTCTAAAAGAGTGCTTTTTCAAGCGTATTTTGAGTTATGGTATATTATTATTAGATTTCATCATGCATAGTGGTGTATATCTATGCATCAAATGCAGGTTTGCAAATGAACAGTAATGCTCATAACTTGAGCAGGTGCATATTCTGAAGTTTGCTATTTCTGTTTCTGGTTTTGTAAAATAAGTACTATTTTTACACATCTACTAAAGTGCTCTGGAAGTCTAGAATTGAGCCAATTAAGCGCCAATAGTTGTTGTTCTTACCATTGTAATAGATGTGTATTTAGTTTTATGATAACTTGAACTGCAGTTCCAGTAAAAAGTGAAATCTTTTCCCAGCATCTCTATTTGCAGTGAATGTGTTGTTTACTCATTTGCCATGCTTTTATATTATCCTCTTTTTTAGTGCTAATAATGTTGTATTTGTCTTGACATTGGTAACTTCTTATACATATTCTGTAAACATTAACAAGGAATTCCAGTTTTTTTATTCTCACTAATTTCACGTGCCATTTTTTGCATTGTTTTCCAGGAGCTGAGAATTTATTAATTAGAATCCTATCTATTTTAAGATGGCGCTGAAACAATGAAATCATATAGCTTGTGGTGGTTTGCTTTGGAAAGATGGTTTTTTTTGTTTATCTACTTTTCCATTTTCATATGTCTGTTACAGGTGTTGGATTGTGGTAGTGCCAGCTTTCTGAGGAAAGTAGCTTGAATAAGCTCTTTCTAAAACTTGGCAATCTCTGCCTGAGGCTGTAGAGAGGCATTGTCTAAGGGTTAAATTTCATAGCCACTTTTACTGCCACACATACTTGAGGTGACGTTGTCAGGCCTTCAGGGCTGAATGCTGTACCCTGAACTTTTAGGTAGCACAAGTATTGTTCTGTGGTTTTTTTTGGTTTGTTTGTTTTATTTTAAACAACTGCCACTACTTTGCAATTCCTTGCACTTGTGAATGCCAGAGAACCTGAAAGCTGTGGAAAAAAATTTACTTCCTCCTGGAACAAGCCTGTCCTGCATTTTTGCATATCTGATGTGGAAAATTGTCTCACTTGATGTGAATAGGATGAAGCTCATTGAGGGTTTTATAAATCAGCTGATTAAAGGTATACTGCTCTGTAAAGAGCATCTCTCTGGCTTCATGATAGCATATCCATGTATGCAATAATTTTCTCTAATTTTGTTAAGTTGCTTCCGTATGACAAAGTTAACAGTAGAAAAAAAGGTGTATTAGGTCATTTAGTTGATCTTCTGCCAGAGGAGCAATGTTCACTGCTGTACTGTTGTTCTGACCTTCATCCAGGTTAGTTTTAAATGAATACCAGTCCATATTTAAATGAATAGCAGACCAGACCACAGTCCAGATATTTTAAAGCTATTTGAATCATTATCCCCCACTGATTTTTGCTAGGAATTAGATGTCTGTACTTTTATAAAAATCTGGGATGGAGAAAATTGCTCTCATATACTAACTTTGTATTCTGATACATTGCAGTTTATTTAACCTAGTCCATCTACTCGAGGAGAAATGCGAAAGTGGGAAAAAAGCCAAAGCTATCATAATTTTAATTATTTGAACCTAGAGACCTTTCAGTGTACCAGTCCTTGACTTTAAAAGCTTTAGCTGCACTATGACCACGTGAGATGCCTATGTAAGGAAATAAGGGGTATCTCCTTACTCCACAAATGAAAAAAAGTGAAAGTAATTTTCAAGAAGTTACAGTTTGACTGCCTGTATAGTGAGATGTGTATGGCCATAACCTTTATTCTGGTCCTTTCTTCCCCACAAGATCTAGCACAGCTGGGTTATCTGCCTATGACTCATGGTGTGGTCGTTGCTCATGGGACAGACTGTATTTCCCTTTAGTTAGCTTTGTAAAAGTATCAGAGTCACCCTCCTTGTCTTGTGTGTGTGTTTGCTTTTGGGAATTGGACTATGCCAGGATTCACATTTGGTAGGGACCTGCAAGGTCAAAAGGGTGCAGCTGGGAAGATAAAGGTCAGAGGAAATTATCAAATATGTGAATTTAGTTAGGGCAATTTGATTGCTAGCTGATTGTGAGGGAGAGAGGTCATTGGTATTGCTCAACTCTTGCCTTAGTTGGGGTTGTATGTTTGTCTGATTGAAAAGCATATGCAGGACAGGGAATTAAACTGTGTGGGGCAGGAACAGAAATAGAATATTTTAAAAGCAGAAAGAGCAGCAAAGGTCAGCTTGACTCTGCACCTAAATTTGGCAGCTGGTTACAGAGCTCAGTCTGTCAGACATCTGAAGAACTCATTTGTTTGTGGAGTTACCTGAGCTTTTGATTGACAGTGTTACCTGATGCATTCCTTTGCCATTCTGTGTTCAGTTTCAATGCACAGCATACTATTTTTGCACTGTAGCTTTATAATAACAGGCTAATGGAAGCTGGGGCGGGTTGGGGGGGGGAATTGTTTAACGGGAAAAAAAGGCATTATATAGTACTGTTTCTTACTCATCTTCAGTTGAGAATTCACTATGAAAATTTCCGAAGTCTGAAATGTATCTGTTGGATCGTAGATGGTAAAGATTTTTATCAATGTTTATATGTTTCTTTTTAAGGTCAAGAAATGTCATAAGAAAAGACTGAAAGCACTTCATGTAAATCGTTCCTGGAGCATATCCAAGTAGCTTTTATCTCCTGGCTTCGATTTTTTTTTATTTTAAGAGCTGCAAGCAGCAAAGCCACTTTTTCTCCCCTTAAGGACAACAGGAGTGTGGGGAGAGAGAGAAACCAGGGGAATGAAAAAGGACTCAGTAGAACACATCAGTTCAATTTTATGTGAAATGTGTATGTCTGCATGCTAAAGGGATTCTGTTCGCCTCAGCTAGAGGCTACGAGATGACACCAACCAGTTGACTAGCTTGAGGGTGTTATCGGGGATGACCAAACCATGTTTTAGTGCCTCTCAGTATCATCATAATGTTGGGTAATTGGAAACAAAGGGCCTAACGGTGTTTGAAATGTTCGTTCTTGGAGTAAAATCTGTGAGGCTGGCACGTTCTTACGTGAGTTAGAGAGGAGGGTAAAGCCAGAGAGGGCAGCAACAGATTAATTTATCAAGTGGAGTTAGTGGTTTTTCTTCCACTTTTCTCTCAGACCCAAAGTTAATAGAAAATACTGTTTGTGCTTGGGCTTTTTCTTACAAACTGGTATTCATTTATTTATTTTTAACATCAGATCCTTCTAAGTAGTAAAATTTGACAGATGAGAAGGAAACTTCCATGTGAGGAAACTCATTGTACAGAGTGCTTCCATTGGTGACCTGATACTCTCAGGATGGCCAGCCCCTGTCCGCACCAGTTAACATGTTGGCCAGTGGTCATAGATTTGATCATGTCCCCCCAGTCTGGACAAGGGCCAGACTGCTCTCTCAGGTCCTAATCCACTCAGCATTTAAGCTCCGTGCTTCTCTGGCTCTCAGTGTGCTGCAGTGTGTCCTTACCCCTTACCATGGCCTATTTTCCCTGGGTGCTAGATTTGCCTCTTCTTCCTTTGGCTTATGAAGTCTGGGCAATTCAAATTCATGCTTTCCCTTGACTCCAGCTGTGGAGGCTACCTGAGCTACATTTTGGGGCATGTGCTAATCATAAGTGAACAGAAGCGGATCTTCCTTAAGGTTTTGAGTATCTTGGTTAGTAGCAGAAGTACCTATACAGGTTTAGGCAAAAATAATAAATACCTTGTATGTTTTTTGAATAGAATCATAGAATTTTGTTGGAATGATTCCTAACCTGGATGTCCTTCTGCTATATAACTGTGTTCACACATTTATTTACTTCCTTGTGTCTCCCAGGCATATTGCCTGTTGTCTTAGGCTGCCTGTTTCCCAAGTGTCTGGTCAGCATCCAGACAGCAGAGGCAACACGAGGTTGGGCAGTTCTGCCATGATATCCATGTCCTTCCAGGAGCACTCTGAAAGAAGATCATTAGAAAAACTCATCATCTGTCTCTGAAACTAAACTGAGAATAAATTACATAGGTTTTCAACTTCTCTTTTCACAGTAGAAAATCTGAATCCAGAAGGCCGTATAGGTATTTGGAGGTGTGGTAAGCAAATTACCTTGGAGCCTTATTTTTGAGATTTCAGAGGTTTTCTTCTGAAGAAAAAATGATCACTTACCTTGCAGCCAAATCAGAGCATTCAGCAGCACCTGGGGAATCTCAAGTGTAGAACATAAACTACAAACTGACTTCTAGACTACGGTTTTGTTTTCTAGACTTAGCACACTGGAGAGGAAGGCAGAGAAGGAAGGATATGGGCATATGGAAGCTAGTCATTAAGGTCATTGGGTCTTGTAATATATGAGGGTATATCAATGACTGTGTAAAAACATGCTATAGAAAAGCACAGGCCCCAAAATGCTCCTCTCATCTTGAAAAGAGAGCAGAAGAGGAGCAGATCAAGTTTCTTCCTCCACTCCTATCCCCATACAAATATTTCTGTCTGTGGTGGTACTTCTGCTGATACAGAGTAATTGAGAGTTTGTAAGACAACTTCAGTGTGCACCTTTGAAGAGCCGGTTTGTAGTTGTAACTGCATCTAATAAATAAAAGCAAAGCCTCACTAATTTGGATATGATCACTCGGTATTCATAGAAAGGGATGTAATTCTCATATTTACAAGTATGCAGTGTTTTCTACTCTCTAGTTTAAAAAATTCTTTTCAAGAGATTTCTTCTATTTATAAACCTTAGAAGAATGTTGTAGTGGTCAGCTTCTTCCTTCCCTTACCATTTGCTGTGATACGGTATACAAATTATAACTTTGTAATTGTCATTCCTGCTTTGATTGCTCTGAAAAAATGTGATCTAATTAAATAATTATGGTGGTTATTTATTTATTTATTTTTAAATACATATTTGCAGCTGAGAGTTACAAGGAAACCCAGATGGTAAAGATAAAAGAAGAACCAATGGAAGTTGACATCCATGATTCACAGGCTTCGGTGTCACCCAGCCAACCCAGCCAAAATGTTGGCTACAGCACTTTATTAGGGCGAGACATCAGTGAACACATACAGAAGGCACCAGAAGGTCGTGTGCTCCCAGAAAGAAATCTATTCAGCCAAGATATTTCAGTGAAGATGGCATCCGAACTGCTCTTCCAGTTATCAGGTAAAAGCAGTGGAAATAGTTGATAGAATTTAAAGAACAAAAAGAGATTGTGTGTAACCACTAAGGTGCTATGGAAGTGTCTGATAAGTGACTGATAAGGCTGAGATGTAATAGGAGTTAGAGCCCATCTACTCTCACATTTGAAATGCAAAAGTCTTGCCAAATGTTCCCCACAGTTAACATATACTTTAGAGCACTGTGACAGCAAGGTCAGGTTCATAATACTTGAACTGAATTGGAAAAGCTGGAGTTCAACTCCTGTACTTTTGAAAGCTAATTAAATAATTAGTGACAACTGGTTGATTGAGGCTTTGGAGCGTAGGGGAACATATAGATGGTAGTTCTTGGCATAAATGGGCAGTGGCTGCAGCATAGTGTTCCTGGGAATGTTCTGTTTATTTCTCTTCCCAGTGAAGGTGAACCTCGGCTATTACATAAATGCAATGATCTTAGCACTGTTTAATGAATGCTTGTAGTGCACATTCCACGTGGAGCACTAACACTCAGATATGAAGCTGAAAAAAACTGATGTTAGTTTTTAAAAAGTTGTGTCTCTTCTCTAATCATGTTGTATTCACTTGCCCTAAATTACTGTGGATTATGCTGTTATCAGAAAGCATTAAAATAGTTCTACTGAATAAAACTTGATAGGGAAAATATGATATATGCTAATCACAAAAAAATGTATATTCCTCTGCAGAAAAGGTGAGCAAGGAGCACAATCACAATAAAGATAACCCCATCAGAACTACAGCCAGGTAAGTACAGTCCATTGTTATCCGTAAAGCTGTTGTGCAAATGGCATTGCTTAATTTTGCCTTATGAACTCAGATGTGTCTCTCTCTATTGCAAATGTGACAAGTGTAAAATATTTTTGTGCAGTAATGTAACCTATATCTGAAAAATTACACCTATAGTTTTGATTTTTTAGTGTCCATGACAAAAAAAAAAAAAAGCCTTTGGGCCAAAATGACTGTTCTCCTCTGATCAAGTATTCACACATGGTTTTAAGAATTGTTTTTTCTACAAAAACTGAAACTTAAAAGAAACTGCACAGTATATGCAGTGCTTGAGGGACGAACAGACTGACAACTGGATTTTAAGACATGGACCACTGTAAGAAGAGGTGTTGTGATTCGGTCTTCTGTCAAACTTGAATTTCGTGAACCAAATATCAGTTTGGTATTTCTATCCTCTCAATGCCTTCTACAGATCAATTTTTAAAAGTCAGGCTGTAACAGACAATGCTAATGAAACATTTGTTCAAGATTACAGTCAAGTTAACACAATAAGTGAAATTATGCAGGAGTTAAAAATGTGATTCAGTTACAGCATATGCTGTTAAAGAAATATGCGCTTTACAGTATTTTGGCTGGGAGCAAACCCACAGGTTGTTTAAATACGTAAGCAGCAAAGTGAGGTGTCCCTAGGGGGAAATTCAAAGCTATTATGTAATAAGTGGCAGCTGGAATTGGTAAAAACTTAGGAGCCCATGGTGAGGAGTAGGCAGGAATTGGCTTCCAAGTCCAAATCTTGAATCTCTGATACCTTTTTCAGCTCTCATCTAGCCCTGGGGGCAAGGGTACGTTAATTTCATACCTGAAAGTTCTCTAGTCAGTGTGGATGGGTTGGAGACTGAGCATGCTGAAGTGGCAGAGAGTTCCTTCAAAGACAGAGTAAGACCTTCTGTGCCTCTGAAGCCTCTTCTGCATATACAGAGACTGCTAAGACAACTTTGTACAGAATTTGAAAAGCATTTCAGTTAGAGAAGAAAAGATCTCTGAAATATGTTGATCTTAAATTCCTAGACCCATCCCATTCTTTCACGGGTAACTGTAATAAATTTGTTTTTAATAAACTGAACAACTCAGTAAATGCCCATTAGGGACCTTTTGATGTTACAAGTTGAAAGAGAATTAAATTGAGCTTTTAACTTTTGGTTATTGTGAATGCTTTCCGTGTTTGCTAGTTTGGGAATTTATGCAATATGGAGACTCCACAGCTTTCTCATTGCTTCTTAAAAAGCATAAGTCTGAGAGATACATATAGAGATGAATGCACATTTTGTCCAACTACTCATTAATCACCCAGTGTGTGTTGCAGGGAGGGAGGGAGGGATAAACAGTTGGTAGAAAATAGATTTCAGTGTCTCATGATGTTACCAACAGGACTAGTGTGAGAATCCAGAGCTACTTTTGGATCTATCGGAGATAGTTCAAACTGGAAAGGTTGAGGACAGTTCAAAGATAACCTCCTCTTCTTCTGGCTGCTGCTTTGTAAGAGGGTAGCACAGTTGACTGTTGTCAAACTTGCAGTGATTTTTACTGAAAGTCCTGACAGTGGCTGCTACCTGCCAGGGTATGAAAAGCTGAGTGTCTGATTCAATTCTTCTGGGTGCTTTTCTTGTCTTACCTGTCTATCAACAGAAGAAGACATGAATGAGAAGAGCTTCTTAAGGGGAAGTGAGTCAGTCTACTAAATCCTGCAAGTTCAAACAGATTGACTCAAAAGACCTTCCCAAAAAAGGAAACAAAACACCCCAAACCAAATAAACAGCTGGAAGTCTTTACTGGTAAGGGTGACACCTTCTCAAAAATAGAATGTGATGGAGCAGGCAGTGGAGGATAGAGGCATGAATGCTGCATTAAGAAAACATGTAGTGTTGCAGTTTGGCTCACCAACCTACATCTGGAGTCATGACAGGAAGGCACTGGAATCACAATTGTTATGTGAAGTTTGCTGACAGCTGCAGAAAGTGAAGGTGAGGTCAGTGTTGTCCACCTGTGAGTAACTGGGGAGTGGAGAGATTAAGCTGTGTCATTGGTGAGAGTCTTAAATCAGCAAAGCCCAGCAAGATGGGGTACAGAAGCACTTTTTGCTGTCTTACTCCCTATTAACATTTCTAACTGTCGCCTATCTGTTGCTATTCTTCCTGTGAGTATTCCTGGACTTTGTGAGCATATACGTCCATGTGACTTTGCTCAAGCAACCGAAACTGGCAAGGATTCCTCACAGTTCAATGTGTTCAGTTCTGACTGAGATGGTAGAGCCTGCCAGCTGTGGTATGAAGACAGAAAGTGGAGAAGCAAATGATCTGGAAGTGAGTATGCGAGCATGAGACGCCAGGAGAAGTTTCTTTCATCTAAAGAACTGTGTAGACAGAAGACTGGAAAAGTGCAGCCAGGAAAAAAATAAATAAATAAAACTTAATCTTAATCAGAAGGGACTTTGCGCAGTGATCGAGAACAATGTATATGGTTTCTTAACTACGAAGCAGGAGCTCTCCCTCTGTACTTTGCATTGGGGATTGGAGGGCATATCTACTGAAATAAAAACGATAATAAGGCTGACACTGAAGGGACTCAGCTGCCATTCTAGAGAAGGGCAAAAAAGAGATATCCAAGGACAGTTCTGTAGTTCACCGGAGGCTGATGGCAGAGAGGGGAGATCCTTAGGACACCAACACAATGCAGTCTTCAACAGCAACCTGCTCATGATATATGTCCTAGCCTGAAATAGATGAGCTCTGCATCATTCATTTTGCTTAGAACCAGCAATGAGCAGTGTGCCAGTGGCTGAATCTCAGACACAAGCAGGCAGGCCAACATGGAAACCTGAGTGGATTACAAGATTTTGAAGAGTTACAACAGTAATAAAACTTTTTTTATTGGTGTTTTTCTTTCAAATCATTATTAAACCAGTGAGAGGAATGCTGCAATAAATGATGCCATATTTTTATACAGCGTCAGTCTGTTTTATATTATGTCACCCCTGAGTGGGAGTGTGAGTCTTGGAAAAGTTAACTTTTGCACATGTGGGCTGGAGCTGTTCATTTTATCCTGATTAATCAGCTATCTGCGTACATTGAACCGTTCAAGGTTTGGAGCAGCTTCATGCCTTACCACCAGCACAACCTGTTTGAACATAACCATAAACAAAGTCAAACTTTTGTGGAAGTACCAAAATATCCTATTAACTGTCACATACAGAACAGCACAAAATAAATAATAGTCAAAAAAACTTTATGAGAAATTAAATAACATCATTGCTGAAAGTGTTACTTGATCAGGTTAACTAATTATCAACAAGTTTTCCAAAGGGAGAAGAGATCTGACTGAGAATACAAGTGACTCAGTGGAGAACACATTGTTCACTCTCTGCAGAAAGACTGTATGATGGAAAAGCTATGCAAGTGCAATTGTTTAAATAGACAGCTTACGTATCTGGACTGGTAGGGTTAATGTGGTTGGTGCTGCTGGCAACATACTCTCTGGGTCTGGACCACCTGCAGTGCAATGCTTCTTAAGACCTCCTACTACATTCCTTATCCTGAAAAGGCTCCTGGATTTCACTCCTCAATAAGAATAAGCTGCAGAAATGAGCTGCCTTCCTGTGCTACACCTTTAAAACACCCCTTATACACCAGCCTGTTAAGGAATCTCAGTACAGTAGTGATCAGATTTAAAAGTAATCCCCATTTTGCTTAGAAGAAATTCATACTTTGTATGCAAATACAATACACTACATTAGAAAACAGCTTTCCAAGAAGGACTATCCTTTTCCAGTTTTGATTTATAAGGTACTTTTTACTAATGTCTGCCTGTACCTTGGACAAGGGATCCTTTTTTCTGTTATGATCTTTAATTGAGCAGAAAACAAAATACTTTCACAGAAATGCCTATTCACTATTGAAATTAACTTTTTACTGCCTGTTAATTAAAACCAAAACATGTTATACTTTTCACAATCAAGGGGCCGGTGATTTATGTTCTATTTGGGAATTCACCATTCAGTTAGCTTGTATGAATTATTTCCTGCTTTAAAAATCAAACTAATGAGTAGAGTTAATTTCATGTATGGAATGCTGTGTCAAAAGAGAACTATTCAGCATCTTAACCTAAAATTTGGAGGTTTGTTCTGAACATAATTAATATATTCCTCAGATTATTAAATACTCTAACATATGTAATATAATATTTTCCACTTCTCCTGATTGCCCTCTCCAGATATGACAGTAGGATACAAATTTTTGAAACATTAACTTTCATGATCTATGTTGTGATGTGATGCAGCAAATCTGAGATGTTGAAATGTTGTAATTAAAAGCATTTTGGAAAGACTTCAGCTTTCACTCTGAGATGCAGTTTTCCCAAAGCATTCCTCTTCTCCACACCTTGCCTCACAGTCTGCATATCTTTCAGCGTGAATTCTATAAATTAAACAGGGCTTTTAACGAGATGGTATTTGTTATATTAAGATGTTAGGGTCAAAAATCATTACTTTTTCTGTTAACTGCTGTTTTGTTTACAAAAAGATATCTTATTTTCCCCATAGCCCTTTCTTTTCTGAAGACACATTTAGACAATCACCATTCACTTCCAACTCAAAAGATCTCCTGCCTAATG